>JAQJVL010001452.1:65104-186404 GCA_035578905.1 Stictocephala bisonia | reverse complement strand
AAAATTTAATATAACTCTGATTATGCGGTATTCTAATACTCAATAATTAAAAATTGGTATGATACATTTAAAACAAAATATACCTTAAAATATCCTATAACTTTAATTTAAAGCAAAATGCTATAAAATAACACATTAAATGAGATAGCCTTTTTCAACTAGCACGCATTGAAAAAACATATTTCGTAAACTAATCTTTTATTGCTAAATTTTACTGTGATTAATTTTGATATCCCATTTAAAAGTAAGCAAACATTTATTTCAATGGGTCAATATATTAAAGTGGCCATTTGAAGGAATGAATTGCATTAAACTTGCATTAAACTGCGTAAAGTATTAACTTCTAAATGGGCTTACTGTAAATAAGGAGATTTTATTTGTCATGAAGATATATTTTACAGTGATCTAGTGAAAATATAAGCTTCAATTTCCCGTTAATGTCTCCAGCAGTGTAAACAATATGATTGGGCTTTTAGGAATTACACTCATTACATTTAGTAGTTTAAAAATTGATGTACGTTTATTTATTTTCGTTTTAAGATTAATCGTATACATCAAATCTACAAGAAAAGTAACTATGGGTAAATTGTAAAAATAAGGAAAAATTACTACAAAAAGAACTAATATTGGTAAAGAAATAATGGTTTAACGAAGCATTTTTCATACATATTTTATACAACTAGGTATTTTTATGGATTTGGATTTATTACGTAGCAGTAATTGACTCATTTAATATGAGTTCATTGTATTGCTGTTTTTAAATGAAATGAGTAAGTTATATTTAATAGATTAATGTTGTAAACCGACATAGACAAACTTGGAAAACATTGAAAAATTAAGGAAATATTATTTATTATATAATGAGTTTCCTCAACTACTGGATTTGGCAATGAGGTTTCATTGGCTACGGATTTTTCTTTAAAAACTAATTATTATTTCTCTATAATCAAGGACCGAGCGGTCCTTATCATATTATGTCAGTAACTAGGTTAGATCAAGGATATACAAGGCGTATATCTAAGGCATTGACAGCATTTTGGGCTTCTGAACTAGTTATCTTTGGAAACACACCTAAAAAAAGCAGAAGTCTATATTGATATTGTATTTATACACAATAGAACAGGGTACAGTGCATACAATATTAAATGTGTGTGTTTAACACTTCTATATATATTTATGTATGTGCGTTATTATATTCATTTGTATTCCCTTTTATTGAGAAACAGTACATATAAAATCAATCTTGATTGCTGTTTAATATTCAATATACAGAGTGGAAACAAATATGGAAATATTTTCAATACTTTTGTATGACTTCACTTGTAAAAGTGAAATCTTATACATGATCGTTGTTACAAATAGCATACTTTTTGACGCAATTATCGGCATTTCATATTTTCAGGGGGACGGCCCACGAGGAGTTGAACGAAAATCTTCAACGTAAGCCTAGGCTGAGTTTCGTATCACATAAAATGTCTATTCAAGATAAATTAATTTTTGCAAAATGGACTTACAAAAGTTTATCCTTTCAAAAGTAGCGGTAATTTGAATTTCAAAGTAACTAACTTGAACAATATTATTTCTCCGCTATTTAACAGTTTTAATTAAAATAATCTGATAAAAATTATACTTTAGGAAACACAATTATTAAAAAAATTACAATTTCAAATTATCTATGAAAAAATAACGTAGTTAAAAAGAGTTTCCATATTTTTTCCACCCTGTATATTTAGTTTATTATGATATATGGGACTTAATGTTCTCATGTTTAAATATTCATATATTATTCCAAATTAGAAATGGGAATACAGTATCATCTTCATAACACAAGATTGAATTTAATTAACATTTTTTAGATCTAAAAAGTAATATTCAAGGTGTACCAACATTGGTTTTATTTGATTAAAATACAACTGTATAGCACTTTATAAGGGGGTTTTTGACATTTCATTTGATAAATGGTTATTTATAGCTGCTATATTCGTTATTTTATTTTATAATGTGACACTTTTTGTTGAGTTGTAGTACATTTCCAAATATTGTTATAAAGCTGAATATTATAAATTTAATAATGCTAACTAAACTAATATAAATCTATATAAGCCAAATTGACTCACTCACTCATCACGAATTCTCAATAACTATAGCACCTACAATGCTGAAATTTGGTATGTGAGTTACTTTTAGGTCGTAGGTGCATGCTAAGAAACGGTTTTAAGATATTTATTCCTTTTTATAATAATTTAGAAAAATAAAAATTGCCATTTACACAATGTATTATAAATGTAAACAAATACCATCTGTAATATAAAACACATGTGTTTACTATTACTAAAATTAAAATCATAAATATAATAAAGGAAATTTTCTAAATGCAGGTTGATGTGAATTAAATTTTAGTAATCATCTGTAAAGTTATTATATTATGTTACCTACTGCTGAGATTTGAATGTTGTTGTGAATATGCAAGGTTTTTGTTTGGTTATGTCCGGAAAGTGTAGTATCTGTATGATGTTTGTTTTTAGAATTAAAACTTTGAACAACAACTGTTTAAAGAGTGAAGATGAGTGAAGAAATAGTTTCCATTAATGGAGTACAGGTTCCGCACTGATTGGTTAAGATGCCCGGTGACGGCGCTTGCCTATTCTTTTCGTTGGCATTTCTGATCTACGGGGATTTATCAAGGTCTGAACAAATACGGGCCGACATTGTAAATCATGTATCTATAAATTAGCAGAGGCTACAGGAATTCACTGAGGATGCATCTGGAGTCCCATATATTAAACAGACTGGAGTACATTGCTGAAATGTCCCGGCCATACACCTTTGGAAATACTTGCGAGCTTAAGGCGGCTGGGGAGATATTCCCATTTAAGTTAGAGGTATTCCAAAATGGCATCCTTTGTGCTGAATTTGAGGAGGACATTCAAGGAATCAACCGAGTTCGGTTCACGGGGCATCACAGACGTGGCCACTATGACGTTTTGATTCCGTTGGCACAACAGTCCGACAATGGAATTGGTCATCAACAACCGACCATCAATGATCCAATTGAATGTAATTCGAATTCTTCGTGCTTTGTGCCACAGCCCGACGAAACTTTTACATCTTCAACACCTGTTGCAGGGCGAAGAGGACAAAAACGTAGAAAAAGATTTTCAAATTCAATAAGATCAAAACAATTAAAGGAAGCTAATAAAAATTGTGTAAAAAAGAACCCTATTGTAAATAGAAAGTCAGTTAAAAAGTATGCAGCTAATAACCCTGATATAAATAGAAAGGCAGCTGAAAAGTATGCAGCTAATAATCCCGATGTACACAGAAAGGCAGTTGAAAAGTATGCAGCTAAGCCTTGGACTAATAAGTCAATGAGCGGGCTTGAATATGACCTTCAGACTAATTATTCTAACGACAAGGTTGTTACTCTCGGATCTAGATCTCCCTGTGTATGGTGCTCTGCACTTAAGTGGAACGATGAGGCACCTGAAATGTGCTGCAAAAACGGAAAAGTCCAGCTCCCGTCCGTTGAGCCGTACCCTAAGCCCTTACACAGTCTCCTCACTCATCAGCATCCAATGGCGGAGCATTTTCTTTCTTCTGCCCGAAAATACAATGGATGCTTCCAAATGACATCATTTGGAGACAAAGATGTAAAGGAAGGTAACTTTATGCCAACATTTAAGGTGCAAGGGCAGGTATACCACAGAATAGGGTGCCTGTTGCCAGAACCTCAGCAGCAGCCATCATTTATCCAGATTTATTTTGTTGGTGATGATGACACCGAGAGAGACCTACGCTGTGGTATATACAATGGTGTCAATGCTGAACTAGTAACCCAACTGCAAAAACTGCTCCATGAACACAACAAATATATACTGGATTTTAAAGTTGCAGTTGATTCTATTCCTCAGGACCAGAGGGATTTCCAAGTGTTAATTAAAGCCGATAAAAAGCCTTCTGGACAGCACAGAGGTCGATATAATGCCCCCACAAATAGAGAAATTGCAGTTGTCATTGTTGGCCACAACTTCGAGAAGAGAGACATTGTTATCAAAAGCAGAGACAACAGTTTGATACGGATCAGTGAGACGCACCGTGCCTATGACGCTCTCCAATACCCTTTGATATTCTGCCGTAGAGAAGATGGATATCAAATCAATATACCCCAGCATGATCCGAAGACCAAGGCTCCTCTCAAGAAGACCGTATCTGCGGCTGACTTTTACAGCTACAGTATAATGGAGCGTAATGGGCAGCAATGCTACATACTGTTGTTCCGTAACCTCTTCAACCAATTTCTGGTAGACATGTATGCAAAGATCGAGACTGAAAGACTTAATTGGATTCGTTTTAATCAAAAAAAGTTAATAAGTGATGAGTATGTGCACCTAAAGGATGCCATGACAAAAACGGATGTACAGTTATCAGATCTTGGCAAGATGATTGTCCTGCCATCATCTTTCACTGGAGGTGCTCGCTATATGCATGAGCGAACACAAGATGCTATGACATATGTGCGCCATTTCGGGTGGCCAGATTTGTTTATTACATGTACCTGTAATCCAAAATGGCCAGACATCGTAAATGTATTGAGACAAGGACAACAGTCTCACCATATACATGAAATAATAGCAAGGGTCTTTCATATTAAGGTGAGGCAAATGATTAAGCTCCTTACTAAAGGTTGCATCTTCGGCGTTACCAGGTGTCACATGTACACAATTGAATGGCAAAAACGAGGACTACTCCACGTTCATATCCTACTGTGGCTGGTAGAAAAAATAAGGCCTAATAAAATAGATAAAATAATAAAAGCTGAAATACCTGATCCATATTTAGATCCAACCCTCCATGATATTGTCAAGACAACAATGATTCACGGCCCATGTGGACTTCTCAACAGGACCTCACCTTGCATGATTGATGGAGCCTGCTCCAAGAAATACCCCCGACCACTTTTGAAGGAAACTCAATTTGGTGAGGATGGCTATCCCCTTTATCGCAAGCGGTCCCCGGCAGATGATGGTTTCACCGTTAACATAAGGGGTATTGATCTCGACAATCGGTGGGTGGTGCCATACAATCCTGTCCTGTCTCGGACCTTCACGGCACACATTAATGTTGAGTACTGTAATTCAGTTCAATCAATTAAATACATTTGCAAGTACGTCAACAAAGGCTCTGACCAGGCAGCGTTTACCGTAGAAGATCTGGATGAGTTGGCGAGGTACGAGACAGGACGATACATCAGCAGCTCTGAGGCAGCCTGGCGCATTCTCTGTTTCCCTATACACGAGAGATTTCCGCCTGTTATGCATTTATCCATACATCTAGAAAACGGTCAGAGAGTTTATTTTACTACGGACAATCTCCTTCAGAAAATAAATAATCCTCCTAATACAACACTTCTGGCCTTCTTTGACTTATGCAAAGTTGATGCCTTTGCAAAAACCCTTTTGTATGTAGAAGTCCCAAATTATTACCTATGGAAAAACAACAATTTTTGCAGGAGGAAACAAGGTAAGCCCGTGTCGGGTTATCCGGGGGTGAAGAGAGATCAAGTTTTGGGCTGAGTATACACTGTTTATCCGCGAAATACTGATTGCAACTATTTATGCCTCCTATTACATAAAGTCCGTGGCCCCACATAATTTATTTCCCTTAAAACTGTGGAAGGAGCAGTATATCCAACATTTCAGGCAACATGTAAAGCACTCGGTTTGCTGGAAGACGATGGTCACTGGGACCGTACTCTCGAAGAAGCCTCCATTTCTGACCCTCCAACCAAAATCCGAGAAATGTTTGCCATCATGCTGGTTTTCTGCCAAGTAGGAGATCCTACAAAATTGTGGCAGAAATATCGAGACACACTTGCAGAAGACATTAAATGGCAAATGGCGAGAGATGGCAGAAATACACAATTGATAAGTGACATTATTTACAATAAATATCTTACACTTCTTGAGGATATTATTATAACCATGTCGGGTAAAACACTCTCACAATGTGGACTTCCATCACCTTCCCGAGAGCCAACAACTGTTAACAACAGAGTTTGAAACTGGCTGGTGTGGATCTCAGGAATGATTGTTTCTCTCATGGACAGCTTTATGTCGCGTGTTCTAGGGTTAGTTCCCCTGACAACCTGGTCATCCTTCAGCAATGCGGCAAAACCAAGAATGTTGTGTACAGAGAAGTTCTAAACACCTAATCTGAGGAAACAATTTATAAACTTATAATATTCATACATCATTATTGACACTTTTCTGATTCTATGATTTTGTATTATATGCTCTTAATTTATGTTATTTGATTATATACTATGTGTTTTATAAGCCTACATACATTCAGTAACAAATAAATTTACTACTATTCACCGGTGCGAAGCACGAGTACCAGCTAGTAACATATAAATTAAGTTTTAACAACCAAATGTTTATTACAGTTTTGTAACACAACGTGTCAGTAAGAAATATTGTTGATCACTAACTTATGGTTGTTTCTGGAGAACTGTTTAATATTTAAATTAAGACACCGATCTTATTTACACATGTTATTAACTATAAATAAACCACTTTCCTATATTTATTATGCTTTCTATCAACGTGATAAATATCTCAAATCTGAATAATAATTGCTGGCAACTTGTAGCCTTATTAAAGCTACTATTTATTTTTGATATGTTGAACGAACTTAAACGAGTGATTAAAGTAAGACTTATCCAGTGATAAAAATGTTTCTTTATTTATCTTCTTATGAATAAATTCAACAAATAAAATTGTTTTCTTCTAAAAATAATGATAAAAACCAAAATAAAAATCTCTTCTTTTATTGACTCAATGGAACATAAATAAATTAAAACAACTCTTCCAAAATAATAAATTAAATATCTTCAGACCAGAACCTTTTTTATTTATTTAACTTTTTTTAATAAATTTCTTTAAACTTTTAAATAAAAAAATTCAAAATTGTATTAAATTTCATAAAAATAGTCTAAAACTTTAATAAAAAATTCTCTAAATTTTCTTAAAACTGTCTTAAATTGCCTCCGGAAGATCTGGAACCAAAATAAATAAACAGCTTTTAGTGACTTGAAATATTTCTCCTTTTACTTACAAAGTTTAAACAGAAAGACAAAGAAAATCAAAACACTCTAAAATGTGTCACTAGAAGAGTGACTTCTTTCCAGAAACAAGTTTAACCGCGCATGCTTGGTTGGCCTTACCCTATCTACTAAAACACTATTGAAAAACTCTAACTAAAGAAAACTTGTAAAAAAATTACTTACGTAGCTGTCCTGGAGGTTTCGAATCCAAAATTAACCACAACAAAGCTCGTCCGGCATTCAAACAAACACTCACAAGCGAAGTACAGAAAAATTGCCGCAAAGGTAAAGGAAAACCGAAACTGTACAAGTCACCGTGTACACGAAAGCGGAGCGAACGTGGTCCCACTAAGAAAGTTATTGGAGAACTGCCCGAGAGGCCGTACGCTTCCTCCAACGGACTTACTTTAACTCAAGACCCACTTTAACTCAAGAAGCTAAACCAATCAATTAGAACCCTCTAAACCAGGACATATGAACAGATAAGGCTCACCAAACATGTTGCCTTCAGAAAACATGTCGCATGAAATTAACAGGAAATTAACAAACATGAAAATACTGGTTATTTAACTATTTTATATGGGAAAAACTACTTTTTTATTTGAAAGTGGAAGATTCTGAATTTTCCTCAAAACTTGGAGAATTTATATCGAAAACTTTCGGAAAACAAAACAAACTCCTAAGTCTTTCAGTTCTTACAAAATTTAGCATTTTCTAAATACAATTTTGCTAATTTAATTATAATGCAACAATTAACAATCGTTACAAACTTATGAATTGTTTCGTCGAATAAACCTATAAAAGTAATTAAATACTGACAAATCTACTATCACAGATCGTTTCGTATTATACATTTTTAAGAACATGATAATAGTTTTCTGAAGAAACCATTGATTTAATTAAAATGATATTACTATGGCCTAATAATAGTTAAAAACACATAGACTATGTTATAAAGGTTATTTATGCTTTTTTGACAACTAGTCAGAATGGTTTGTCTGACTCAGTAATTAAGCTAACAATTTTCAACTAAACCAATATTGATTAAAATAATGTATTTATTTTCTTTCAATAGCAATTACTATCAAACAATTTTTAAACTGTCAAAAGTATGTTGGCATAATATTATATACAGTTGAAAAATGATAATTCAAATGGGGGAAGAAGAAGATAAGTGTTGTGTGCATTTTAAATGTCTAAAAGAGCCAATTTGGAGAAGGAGGGAAATATATGTACATAAAAGCTTTACGTGAAATAATAAAATGCATATTTATAGAAGTTTAATTTGGACATGCATACAACTTTTGGTTAATTTTTTTAGGGTTATTGTATGATTTATCCCTATATTATCAATAAACGCCATTAAAGAAAAACATACATATAGGGCTGGTAAAAAAAGAAAGATAAATAGGGCAGGTTTTGCAAGATTTCTTGTTACAAGGATTAGAACCGGGTGAATACATATTGAAAGATTGGTTTGTTAATGAATTCATACCTTCAGTAAAAAAAAAAAAAAAAACACCTGACAAATCTGAAATTGCCATTAAAAAACATGTTGGTGTTCGATAACGCACCTACACATCCAGAAGATTTTGAAGTTGATGGGGAAAGTGAAATATGATGAATTTTTACCGCAATATGTTACAAGCCTGATACAACCGATGAATGAGGGTTAACTTGAACTGTTTATAAAGCTGAGAAGCAAACATTGAATACGCTCTATGGTATGTAAGCAATACATTATTTGGTAATGCTTAAAATAAATTGTTTGTCAATGGAAGCATATTATTGATTTTACAGACTTTACGATAGTATTTGAAAGTAAATTTATACTTGCATTGAATAATCGTTTATAAACATACAATTTTCATTCAATTCATATTTAATTTCAAAGTAGTTTCTATTGATTTTATTCATGATTTTTTAGTTCAACTATGATTTTAACAGTGTTATACAAAATCCTAGTAATAGTATAATGGTAGTTTGAACAATATTATTGTTAAAAACTAATATGAATGTAGGTAACAGATTATTGATGTGGTTGTGATTATCAAATCATAGAAAATATTTTGGTAATTAAATTTAGTGCAAGTATCTCCTTTATAATTGCTATTTACACACCCGTAGGTAACTGAAGAAAATATTTTTTAAGTAAATCGCAATTAATTAAATTAAAACATTGAGACTTCTTATAATCTATCGAGACTATAAACTATTAATTAACATCAGAGTAAACAAGGCTTCTTGATTTACAAATATAGATAATAACAAGGCCTCTTGATTTACAAATATAGATAATACATACCAAAGAAAAAGATTTATGATTAAAAATCATAAAACTACATCTATAATATGTTATTGATTTGAGATATTTTTTCTACAAAGAAAGTACATCATGGTTTGTAATTTAGAAGTAAGTAATACTTATTGTACAGTGAGAAATTGTTTATAATGTATTCATTAAATAATAGATAGTAAAAATTATCATTGAAAAATATCTCTTCTATATTAATATATACTTGTCTTTTATTTATATTATGTTATTAATTATTTCTTTCCTTTATTTTATGGACTCTAATAGTTTATTATTCATTTAAGATAAAATAATCACAATAATAGAACTTGTATGAGCTGTAGAAAAACTTGTCTTCAAAACAAATATGAAAATTGTATGCAATTTACAATAGATCATGAATATTATTTTAAAGATGGTGCCAAGAAAAGCTAATGATGTTGACTCTGCTATAAGAGCCAGCCCATTACGTAAAGGGACTCACTTTACTATGCCACAAGTGTCCCTGATGTCGTCACACAGTAAATACCAACATTTCATGAAATAAAACAATTCGTGAAATTAGATTTATTTTATAATGAAATGAATAAAAATCGCTATAAAAAACGTTATAATGATTGTAGTTAATAATATTATGCAACAAAAGTTATTGTTATAAAACTCTTTTAATATTTCTCCTATAAATGTCAAGAATAAACCCACAGACATCAAGTGAGTATAGAAAAAATGTTCTCTATAAATATAGCTAAATACTAATGTTGAATTAATATAAAGAATTTATTAAAGTTATAATAAAGTATCTACTAATAAGTTAGCCTAACTTGTCCGTAAAAACTGCACAGTATGAATTTCAAGAGATTTAAATTATTGATTATAGGAATTATTTTAGAAACGTTCAATCTGATAAATCAGACGTATATTTTCTACAGATGTAAGTAAACATCCTTGACTGTTTAGCCGCAAACAGAGTTACTTGTGAATGTAGGACACATGTTTAAAGAAGGCTTGTATAAAATAAAGTTGTCATGTTCTGAAACAAAAATATCGACCGAATAGAGGAAGTACAGAGTGATGGATGTGAAATAAACTTTTCTTGTAAGTTTCTTGCAGCAATTTATCATAAACTTGCACAATACTTTGTACAAGCAGTACAAGTAGCATGAATACATATTTCAAAGCTATTCTACAAATGACTCTTTAAATTAAAATAAGTATTAAATATTAGCGATTATCTAGCCACTATTTAAACATAAATCACTTGTATAACTACATATCTTTCATTGCTTAACAAGGTAAGGTATTTAAAAAATTATAATTATTGGCTGCTTATCAACCAACAACATTCACCAATTCTATCTTAAACTTATTATTAAAATTATATGGTCGATTTACCAAAGCCATTAATTTGGCCTGAACCTTAGATCTAAAATGCATAATTTTTTTTAAACCCTTCGTTATATGATGAATGTTCATAAATAATATATTTATAACTTAATAGTAATTAAAACTTCAAATAATACTTAGTATGAATTCAGAATGAATACTCTGTGTGAGACATCACACAGAGGTCTGAAAGCACAGACTGTCAAATGTATCAGTTCACTACCATAATTTTTTATAGGTTTTTGTTGGTAAATATGCTTACCCAAAGCAATGTTCTGTGCCGTAGCTCAAAGTCCAGTCATTTCGAATAGCCGCCTTACTCTTTGTTGGTTTTTGTTTGTGTGTCTGTGTTTCATTTCATCGTTCCGTGTTTTCTGTTCTTGTTTGCCTATCTCTTCGTCTTCATTTTCTGCTTGGCCAGATAACATTGTATATATCCGCCTAAGGAAACCTTTGGGTAAGTGTTCGTAATATTGGTTTTTATTTCATGGTTACGGTCGAAACGTAGTTTATTTTTTGCTAGTTAATGTTCTGTGCTTTTATTTGATTAGAGTTTATAGCACTGTTGCCCGTTTATATTAATTCAATTTTGTCCTGTTGATAGGTTAGAAAGTCACATGTCTGCCAATATGGCATACATTTTTATACCTATTTATCCACTTTGTCATGTTCGTATTATCTTATTTTAATTAATTTATTTCTGTTATGTCATCATATTTATTTATTTAGTTAACTAAACCTGTCTCTTTGGATGTTTCTTCCTTGTACTATTTAATAGGCTAGGCCTAACTAACTTACAAGCTGTTGCCTGATTGTACATATTTCTAGAATTTGTACAATTTTCTCTTGAGTAATTTAAATTTTGTGGTTTTTTATACTTGTTTCTAGAAAATGTTTAAAATAAATAAAACTGTTTTTTATTGTTAATTTTAAGTATAAACCCATTTTTGGGTAAATGTTCAACTTTAGTTTCTTTGATTTTTACTTAGGTTAGGGTAGCTAAAAAAATATTTCTTTTCATTTTCTAACATTAAAGTAAATTTGTGATTTTTTATGTACCTCTCATTTTATTACTTATAGTTTGGTCTGTTATTTTTTCTCTCTCTCTCTCCCTCTTGGGTTGTTAATTTTATTTGTTCTGGGGTCGTTTCAGCTTTTAGCTCCAGGGTGCAGCAGGGGAGGTAGGTCGTCACCTGTATTGCCTTCCTACTTGATGTCGCTAGGAGACGTAGTGGAAGACCTACGGGCTGGGCCGTCCTTTTGGCCTTCTTTGTGGCCCAGAGGGAGCAGCCATCTATTCCTCCCTTTCCTCACAAGATGTAGACTGTTTCTCCAAACAGATGACTTCAGCATGCAGATGAAATCAGTCCTTTATTTTTTTCATCTCTCTCAGCCATCTTTTGTGTATTTAAAAAAGAACTAAAAATTTATTAAAAGAAGAAATAAAAATTATATGGTCTTTTTTTGGAGTGACTGTGTACTATACTGTGGTTTTTAGGAGTTAGGGACATTTTTTGGGGGGTGGGGAATCGTTCTAAGAGGCGTTGGTGTAGATTTTATTTTAATTTCTTTATTTTGTTATATTATTTATGGTTGTTTTTTTAACTGGACTGTCGGGGACTCTAATTAATGTAGTCTTCCCAATTAGGAGCTGCCCTGTCTGGCCTGCAGGTTTTCGGTAAAATAATTACCTGAAATATTTTGTTTTATTTATTTATTTTTTTGTCTTTTCCAAAGTGGCCTAATCTTCAAATTATTTATTTGCGTTCATTATTGCTGCCCCTTTTGTTGTTATCTAGTTCTATTAATTTAATTTGTTACACATATATTTATTTAATTGTTATGTGTTTTTTATATTGTCACTGTTTCTTTATGTGTGTTTGTTAGTTATTTTCGGTACCTGTTAGTTTTTATTTGTCATATAATAATGTTGTTATAATTTTTAATTGTTTATGTGATTTTGTTTACTTATGAAGATTGATAATTTTCTACTAGTCCTAAACTTTTCTGAACTCTTAAATGGGAAATAAGTTTTTTCTTCTTTTCTTAAAATATAGATAATTCCAATCATTAAAGCTTTTCAATTATTTTTAGTTAAACTATAGATATTTCTTTTATTGAATTATACAAATAGTCTTTTCTGAGCTAAGTCGAACTCAGATAGTAACAATGACTACACTCGTTCATATACTCAAAAAACTCATTGGAAATCCATTATTCACCCATATCTTGACGACGCCTTAAGAATAAATAAATGTGGTGTTATTTTGTTATATGTCCTCCAGAGTCCGGTGCTTTCCACTCACTCTCGATGGGCATAGAGTTTTAATTGTACGAGGGTACAATTTATATAAAATTACTTAAGACCCGTTGAAAGCAGTTGATAATAGATATTAAATCATTTCATCTGCAAACACTTGATGAAAAATATATGTTAAAAAATGAATAACACGACAATAATTATATTCATAATAATGGTACATAGAAAAATTGAGCCAGTAACAATAAAAACTTAATTGAACTTCATATTTTATTATTACTTATATACTTTATGATAACAGGTTGAGTCCCAGGCTGATTTATTGACAATCATACTACAACCCACTCATCATATTTGATGCACAACATGTTTGTTCCACAAACCACTTGTTTCAGATTTGATCACAAATAATGTACTCCATGAATCATATTTGCTGCACGTTTTAAGCCAATAGCCCTATACCACCGTGTTGCCTGGTCTATGGATAAGTGTCAGGGGGTGTTATTTTTTAAAGTTGGCCACACTTTTCCCCACCACCTTCTGACTAGTCATCTACTCAAAACCTAATCAAGTGCTGTTACCATTTTCTTCGTGCTGCCATAAATGGATTTTTATGTTGTAATTGTAGTTGTTTAAAAAAAAATATGGATAAAACTTATATTAGAAATGATAATATATAGAAAGATAGCTCTCATAGATCATAATCTGCATGATAGTGATGTAGATGGTGAATCAACTTTAGAGTGATTTTTTTTTAGTTAAATAAACATATATCTTGATGTTCAATAAATAATATTTCTTTGCAAATGTATAAGTATTATTTACATTCCAAAGTACCCGTGCATCATATATGGGCACATAGTATAAATGCTATATTGTTCATTTCTAACCTCCTGCAGTAAAGAATATCCTGAAGGATGATTCGCTGTTTGAGTTTTTGGGTGAAGAACCTTTGACGGTATCCGAGACTGTTAACATTTTAGGCGTAAAATTATACACACAATTAACCTTTTCCTTTCATGTTAGAAATGTGACACGTAGCACAATGTGCAGGCTGAGAGTTTTATTTAGGCTTAGGGGGTGCTCCAAGAGCAATCCAAGCTACAAATAGTCAAGAGTATTATTTTCCCAGCAATTTTGTATCCGCTACCAGTCTTCTGAAGTAGGTTATCCCTTGACAACACTGTCTCACTCCAAAGACTGCAAAACTCAGCCATTAGGTTTTTGTATGGTCTCAGGAAATATGACCATGTCAGTCAAGCTCGAGAAAAAGCATACACACTTCCAATAAAGCATATATTTATTTTGGAAGTGGTTTGTTTAGTCCGCAATATTCTGCTATCTGGTACACCCGCTTATTTGAGGAACGTGTTGCGGGCTCCTTCAGAGGTTAGAGAACGTCGGACGCGCCAGGACAGCATGCTAGAGGTACCCAAAGTCAGACTCGAGGTGGGAGGGAATGCTTTTTCTTACTTTGCTCCCCAATTTACAACGGAATTCAACAGAATTTCAAAGCACTCAGCTATGTTTCTTTTCAAAATAAACTTAAGCTAAATTTGCAATATGATTTTTTTTTAATGTAAGTTGTGTAAAATATATTTTGTTTGGTGATTTTAGCCTAGTCCTTGGCAATATACATGTAATTGTTGTATGACTTAAATTTTTTTTAAAAACAACTGTATGTTGAAAAACGCTCTAAATAAAGACGTTATTTAATTATTTATTTAATTGGGCATATCGTGTGTATCAAAAGTACGCTCACAGTTTGAATAAGGTTCTACACAAAATGTTTAACTTATTGGCATATACATTGAATATATTCAGTGAACTGAAAATTGTTATCGATTTCATGCTATATGGTTTAGAGAAAGATTTTATTAATTTTCATGGTCTACTGGAATACATTTCCATGCAGCAAAATTAACGCACATAGAACTCGACCTGTCAGCCAGTAACAATAAAAACTTTATTAAAATTTGTATTTTATTATTACTTAGATACTTTATGATAATGTATAATTTAGGCTTTATAATATGAAAAACCTTTAATACTGCCAGGAAACTGGTATTATATTTGAAACAGATGGAGTTCTCAGTTTGTGATCCAACCTACATTTCTCAAAAACTGCAGCAATAATTCCTGTTAACAGTTTGTTTGGTTTCAAATCTCATAAAATGTTTACTGTATGATATTAATCGTTTTCACAATTTTACTCTCTTGGTCTTTTTTTCGAACTCTCCATTGCTTTAGACCACATAGGAAACATTAGATCTGCTGAAGTTATGGCTTGGATTACTTTCATAACCTAAAAACTACAAATAAATTGTTATACCGTAAACTGTTCATGGCACGAATCAAACTATCTACACCCTATAGCATAAAAATGTCGTAAATTGTTCGTAGTCATAAACAAATATAAACAAATTTTAAAAATTCTTTTTTAAGGGTTATTTTAACATAAATTAACCCTTTTTTGACTTGTGAGTCTGGAATTTAAGCATAATTTAATTTTGCAATTAAATCACATGATCAAAAGGAAACTGCAAAACATATTTTGCCTGTATTTTACTTATATAAAGAAAATATATAAAAAATCTTCCTTACTTATTAACCGAAATAGTATTGATTTAAACTAACATATTCACAACAACACCAAAAATAATAGAAAATAAGGAAATTACAGATTTAAAGATAAATAAATAACTAATTTAGTTGAACCAAACAGAATTGAAATAGGATTATATACTTAAGTTAATTAAAAGTACTGGTGTATTAATTTTACAAAGTCTTGCTTTAGTCTTTGATTCACTCTGGTCTGAGGATTGTAAACGTATTTTACCAAAATAGTTTACTATACTACCTGTGTATTTTCGTAATAACATTATAATAAGTTAGTTTTCTCTTACGTTCACGTAGTTTTGATAAGTTAGTTTTCTCTTACGTTCAGGTAGTTTTAATAAGTTCTCCGGTGCATATACAAAATACCACCATTGCGTGGCAAAGGGTGATAACCCACTTATGAAAGTACACACAAGTAATACTCTTCAAATGTATGGGGAAAGCTTTAAACATTAACAATACCATTACCTTATATTAATATTTTAGTTGATTGTGCTCCATATTTACAATTTTTATGATTAGGTTGTAAACTGAAAACATTTTTAAAACCATATAAAGGTTTAATGTAAAAAAATTATATTTTTAACAAGCCGGAGAGTTGGTGGGAGTAAGAAACATATCAAAGTGTAGTGCCATATCAATACAAAATATTACAACTGCTAATTGCATTCAGAAAACAACTTTTACCAACCTCAAATTAGACTGGACACTTTTTGTAGAAATACTTTAAGGATGATCGTCCGGGCACCCAGTTTAGCTGCTAAAAGTATGAAAGATCCTGACTCACTAACGACCCGCCTGCCCCACCCCACAAATTTTACAGATGGGCATAACTTCCACATTCATAGTAAACTTTAGCGAATTAATTATTTGAACAGTCGTCCTTGGCTAAAAAATTAGATTAATAATATATATCTTACTTATATAAAGAAAATATATTAAAAAAATTCTTTATGAAGATATGGCTGGCCAAAGTGACTAATTTGGCCTTTTTGGTGCATATCACACGAAAAACTATGTGATATAATTTATTAAGATGTTGAGATTATAGTGGACCATTTAGTAAATCTAAATATAAAAATATATTTTTTGTATGTGTTATGAATTATTTTTCTATAAATGATATTTGTTCAATTGTTGAGTTTGTACAGTCATCTTTGGATACAAAATTAGGTTAATAGTAATACTAAACATTTGAACAAATATCATTTATAGGAAAATAATTCGTAACACAAAAAAATGTATATTTGAATTAACTATATAGTCCACTATATTCTCAAAATCTTAATAAATTATATCACACAGTTTGTTCGTGTGTTATGCACCAAAAAGGCAATATTAGTCACTTTGTCCAGCCATATCTCCAAAACGAATTTTTCCCGTAACACATTTATTACTTACATGGATAATACAAATATTATTCAAAAATAATGTTCAATTGAACACCCTTAATGTATCAATATGACATATAGTAAAACTAATCATATTATCTATCAAAATATATATTCAGGCTAACTAATTGAGGTTATTTAAAAGCAAATATTAACATTCCGTTTATTTTTGTTTTACTTTAATCTGACATTTCATAAATAATAATAAATAACATAGCAAAAATGCAGCTTCAAACGTAAATATAAATCAAATAAATCATTCATGTAAGAAGTACTGACAGTATGAAACTTATACTTTACACTTTTGTTATTTGTATTCATGAGAAAATGTCTTCAAACCGGAGAAAAGTGTTATATCTCACAATGTAGAGTAGATGGGAATTTGTTTCAATTTACACTGCATAGTAATACATTGCATGATCACTTTTTTGAGAATATTATGATACTACATTCCTTAATATTTTTCTTCTAATTAAATAAAAATATAAATTATACATGACATGAAATCCACTCACACAATGTTTTATATGTCTCTTGAGTGAACATTTTATTTATTATAACAATATATATAGTATTCAAAAAGTAATTCCTCAATGTTTATCACTGAGCCAAGAATAAATCAAATAAAAATATTAGACTCTTGAGCTATGCAAGAAACAAAACTGCAAAAATAAATATGTTTACATTTTTTACTTGAATTATCATATGTATAATTATCATAAATGTGTTATTTATTGAGTATGTTATGTGTTGTGTTTAAAAAACAACTAACATGCATTGTAAGCCATTAACACAAAAATGCTAACAATAAAATGCTAATTGTAATCAAAGTATAAATAAAATTATATAAAAGTTCTTAAAATGATATATTCAAAATAATTGTAAATAATTTAGTTATTTGTTAAAAGCAAAATTTATATGAGAAATGCTTGTATTTAAAGGTATTATCGTTTTTTAATTTTATTTGAAAACTAGGGAAACTCCCCACTCAATTTATAAAGCTAATACATGTATCAGTAAAAACAGTATAATAAAAGTAAAGCTAAGAATATTTTAGGGTCAGTGGGGTAGAACAAAGATTGTTATTTACATTCATGATGTTTAATCTATAGTCCTTAACTCTTTAAAAAAATTAAAAAGTTAATTTTATTTACCACGAGACATTTTACGAAGGCCGATACGGCAATAATACAGGGAGTCCGAGAACTGTCTGGAACTTTTCAGCAAAAAATGTTTCGTAGGTGAAGACAAACATATTTCATATTATAAACATGGGTCTCGGTGACTGTTTTACTGTCTGACCGTCTGTATATGTTTTTACAAATTATTTTATAACTCAAGAACTTTTTAAGTTAGAAATTTCAAATTTAGTATAGATGTCAAATTTAGTCACATGTGTAGCTTAACAGTTAAAAAACAAGGGAGTAAAATATCATTTCTGTAAATAAATTCATTTAAAAATGGCAGCATTTTAAGTTCTTTAATGTGAAATCTCATGAAAACCGTTATAGCTATAAAAAAGTTAATCGTTAAGTAAAAATTACAAAATTAAGAGACAAATCAAACAACACCTTATTTATTGAAATCGAATAATAAATAACCCATTTGTGAAAATCTTTGTAAATCAATGTAATTTCCATAATACAAGAATGCATACCTAAAACATAGTTTAACTGCAAATATGAAGTACTGCATATCACTGTTTTATATCAACTTCATATTTAACAATAAGTTGGTGATTTATGAACTATTTAATTTAAACTATGAGTCAGCTGTTTATTTGTAACGAATTGTTGATATAAGGAAATTAAGCATTAGCTTTTAGGTTTCAAATATGAATTGTATGTGAAATTAGAACTTTTATGTCTTGGCTAATGGCGATCCAAAACATGCTTGAATATCTTTTAATAGGACCCTACATTATACCTAACGTATTTTATGCCCCTATGTACCTGTTAAGTGGCAAATGAATAATTAGCGGGTTAGCCACTTTATGTTAGATATGATTTGTGGTTTCAACATGATAGATCTCCAGCTAATATTACGTCGGATACTACGTAAATGTTACATTTGATCAGAGGTAGATGGGACGTGGTAGACCTGAACATTGGCCTGCTAGATCTTCTGACCTCAAACTACTATACTTTATTCTATGGGGGCACTTGAAAGAACTGGTAAACAGCACAGCAGTGGCAGAATTATAGAAGCTGCAACAATAATTCAGGAAAATGTAAATATTTTTTAACGAGTTCATCGATCTGTAGTACAATGTTGGATACTATGCAATCTTGTTGTAGGCCGTCGTTTTAATCAACGTTTATACATTTGTTTTGTGGAAATATTTGACATTCTATTTTATAAATAATTCATTAATAATAAACAGCTGACTTATTGTTAACATTAAGTGGATATAAATCAGCTGATTAATGATGCGCAGTGCCTCATATTTGCAGTTAAACTATGTTTTAGGTAGCATTGTTGTATTATGGAAATTACATTTATTTACAAAACTTGTCTCACATGGGTTATATTTTATTCTATTTCACTAAATAAGGTGTTGTTTATTTGGCTCTTAATTTTGAATTTTTTACTTAACGGCCAACCTTTTTTACAGCTATAACTGTTTTCGTGATATTTGACATTAAAGAATTTTAAAAGGCCAGCATTTTTTAATGAATTTATTTCCAGCAATGGTATTTTACTTCCTTGTTATAAATGTTGAACTACAAGGGAGCTATATTAAATTTGAAGTTTATATCCTAAATACTTCTTGATAAAATAATTTGTAAAAAACACATTCAGACAGACGGTAAACTAGTCACCGTAGTGTAGACCCATGTTTACATTGTGAAATATGTTTGTCTTGACCTAAGGAACAATTGTTGCTGAACAGTTCCAGAGTTCCGGGATACCCTGTATAGATTTCAAAATATTGATACAACTTTAGCAGCTTTAGCAAAAAATCAACAATTTCATTATACTTTTACACAGCCTAGAAGTAAATAAATAAGCTTCCCAATATTTTGATAGCAGTTATAACAAATTGTTTACTTCAAAGTTGCTGCTTGCATAGTGCTTAGTGTCACACTACTTATATATCCAATCTGAATAAAGGCTGGTGAATTACTTTTTTTCATGTTAAAATTCCTAGTTATGTGTTAGCAATAATTAAAGTGAAAAGGTTACAACATAAAATGTTTGGTAGGGATGTATCTAAAAAAGGGCACTTTAAATAATGTGCATTGCATATAAAACTGTGAGACTCTATAAAAAGAGTTTGTCCACACTCAAACTAATGTAGTATAACTGGCTCAATGCCAACTCTGATAGATTGTAGTGCTACTGTTGTACAGACGGCCATGTAAAAATTCAGTAATATTAAACTTTACAAATTTTTAATCAGGATATAACATAGATGATATTTGTAGGTTCTGTTTTCAATTTTAGCGGGGTATACGAGTATAAGCAAAATATAACCAGTTAGTTCTAATATAGAAACTCATATTGAGTTAGCTAATTTATATATTATGAAACATGTCATATATAGTATACACAAAATATTACTAGAGGTATAAATGATAATATAATTACACAAAGAACTTTACAATTCCAACGAGTTATTTTGTAAAAACAAAAAGAAATATTAATTAATCGTATTAAATAAATACTACACAAGTATACAAATATTGAACTCCATTGTAAAATCTCATTAAATTATTGATTCACCAATACTTAATGCTAGATTTTCATTACAAGCACTTCCAAATACAACTAAAATTGTATTTACATATGCTATGTTAGTTAGTAATGGAAAATGAAAGAAATATATATGCATAGTCTTTATTTGTTATAACTATAAAGAGTAAAGTTGTAGACAAAGGGGAGAAGAAAGATCTATACTCTGTTGCTGATTGCAGAATTGTTTGCTCAATTGGCCTGAGCTACTCGAGTGCACTAATTTTGCAAACAAGTCAGTGTCGTTACTGTACTGTGCCAACTAGGGGAAAACTTTTTATAAGTATATAAAAATACAAGGCATTAGAAAAGTTTCCTTAAGTTTCAATAAAAAGTACTTTATTTATTTTATTATATAAGACTTTTATAAATATAATTTACCACTAAAATTTTAGATTTTGAATCCCTCTGGTCTGAGCGTGGTAATCGTGATTTAGTGTTTTAGTATATTTGTTAAATGTTAATGTAAGTTAAATTTTTTATTTGATTGGTTAATGTAGTAAATTTTAGTTCTTGTAAGTTTTTCTTGTCTTGAGTTAATAATCTAAGAAAATAAGTGATTAGTGAATTAATTAATTATGTAAGTTTAGTAGTTTACAAATATTATTGGTAACCAATGAAGTAAGATATCTATTAATGCAACCGTTAGTGATGTTGTCTATGTGGTTTCTAGTTTGTCCAATGGTTAAAATTAAATGCTTTAACAAACCGTACCAAGCACTACTTACTAGAGTTCATTACGCAAGTTGAATAAATTTAAATGAATTTAAAAATTTAAGGTTATGGAATAGGCTTGTTTTGTCAAAGATATTCTCTGGCAATGTTTTAGATCATATAGGCTAGAGTATTAAATATAACAGAAAGCCATAGAGGTTGAACTTTATGGCTGTAGTAAATTTAGAATTTAATTAACTGTTTTTATGTTTCATCCAAAAAACTAAATGGATTTACACGTTCCTTCACAACGCTCCGGAGTAATAAAGCTCTAGTTCTGACTAGCACAACCTGTTAAAAAAATAATCCACATTTTGTATATGGTTAATATTGAGGTAGATATAAATACTAAATTCCAAATGAAAAGAAAATTTAGTTAAATATCTTCAAATATTCATAACGATTGGTATTTAATCAAATTTTTTCATTATAGCCCCAAACCGTAAACCTTGCATATAATTTCTAGTCTATAACTATAAAGACCGCTGTTATGTAGTAAGCATACGTGAGACATTTTATGCTAGTCCCAAACGAATGCATAACTTCTTCCTCAATAACTATGTCAGACTTTAAATGCCGGGGTATCCCCCATGATTTAACCATACATAAAGTAGTGCAGTATACGATTCATTTTTGTATTATTGTTACGTCCATATTATAACTACATATATAAAATAAAAATTATTTTTATTAATAGATGAGCTTTTTAAAATGTACCCCTTTGATATATATATATATATTCATGTAAACAAAATGTTTGTAATAAATATACAATACATTTTATGACAGTGCAGTAGGGACGTATCTATCATCGCAAACGCTCTAAAGTGAATTACTGTTCACTAAACTACAAGAAGAACTTTCAATTTAATTTGATTACGCTAAGATACAGAATCTACGGTGTAAAATTCACTACACAACACCACTGCACGTGTATGAGTAGGCCGCCCACCCATACACGTACAGTTGCACTGACCCACCCGTCCGCCCATACACGTACAGTTGCACTGACCCACCCACCCGCCCATACACGTTCAGTGGCACTGACCTACCCGCTCTCCCATACACATTCAGTGACACTGACCCACCTGTCCGCCCATACACGTACAGTTGCACTGACCTACCGGTCCGCCCATACACGTACAGTTGCACTGACCCAGCCGCCCGCCCATACACGTACAGTTGCACTGACCCACCTGTCCGCCCATACACGTACAGTTGCACTGACCCAACCACCCGCCCATACACGTACAGTTGCACTGACCCACCCGTCCGCCCATACACGTACAGTTGCACTGACCCAGCGTCCGCCCATACACGTACAGTTGCACTGACCCACCCGTCCGCCCATACACGTACAGTTGCACTGACCCACCCACCCGCCCATACACGTTCAGTGGCACTGACCTACCCGCTCTCCCATACACATTCAGTGACACTGACCCACCTGTCCGCCCATACACGTACAGTTGCACTGACCTACCGGTCCGCCCATACACGTACAGTTGCACTGACCCAGCCGCCCGCCCATACACGTACAGTTGCACTGACCCACCTGTCCGCCCATACACGTACAGTTGCACTGACCCAACCACCCGCCCATACACGTACAGTTGCACTGACCCACCCGTCCGCCCGTACACGTACAGTTGCACGGAACGTGTACTGTACACGTACAGTGGTACTGACCCACCATACTCGTACAGTAGTACAGTGGATCCGTCCGCAATTGATTTTAATCCCTAAAGAATAATATTATTTTCGAACCGACAAATACAATTCGAAAATACAATTGTATATGACCCACCCACCTACCCATCCAGACACGTACTGTGGTTATGACCCACCCATACACCCATACACTTACAGCAGTAATGACCCACCCACCCATACACGTACTACAGTTATGACCCATCCATGCACCCATACACGTACTGTGGTACTGCACCCATACAAGACGTGCAATGGCATTGACCCACCCGTCCACCCATACATGACGTGCAATGGTACTGACCCACCCGCCCACCCATACACGATATTAATTCTATTCTTAATAGATGCAGTCGGTCAATACCACCGCACGTGTATAGGTAGGTAGGTGGTCCATCAATATCACTGCACGTGTATCAGGAGGTGGTCGGTCAATACCACCGCACGTGTATGAGTAGGTAGGTGGTCGGTCAATGCCACTGCACGTGTATGAGGAGGTGGGTGGTTGGTCAATACCACAGCACGTGTATGAGTAGGTAGGTGGTTGGTCAATACCACTGCACGTGTATGAGTAGGTAGGTAGTCGGTCAATACCACCGCACGTGTATGAGTAGGTGGTCGGTCAATACCACCGCATGTGTATGAGTAGGTAGGTAGTCGGTCAATACCACTGCACGTGTATGGGTGGGCGGGAAAGGAAAATGCCACTACACGTGTATTGGGGTGTGGTTACTGGTCGGTGTTTGACACTTAACTGAAGGGATATTGATAGCACATTCATACATATGAATACTCAACATTATCTATTAAAACAATTGTGTTTATATCTCTGGACTTCCTTTAATTAGAACACATAGTTTCGATCACTAAATATAATTTTAGTTGTTATTTGTAGAAATAAGACATATAAAGTGAACGTAATACATCATTCAAGATGATATAATATAATCTTAATTTATAAAAATTATGTTTTGAGACACAGTCGCATTCTTTAAACATTTTTAAGAAAAACAATAAATTAAGAAATAATTATTAATTTATTATTCATATTTATAATTTATACAAAGCTTATTAGTTTTATGATAGATATGTATACTAATATAAACATAGTTTAAGCATTTGCTCAGTTTGGGTAAAATAATATTTAAAAAATCTTGACTTTTACAACATATTGTAAGTGTATTATAGTACATTATCTGTCCATTTATAAATCAAAACACTCTTTTTACACCCTATAAAATATTGTACAAGGAACAGCAGTAACATGTGATCGTTATTATGAAACTAAATAAATAGATTGTTAGAATAAAAGACGGCTATATTCTTTTTAAGTTTGTTTCCTCCCTATTTGTACAGATTTTCAGTTTTAACTTACTAAATGTTATAGAAAATAGCTAAAATTTCAAAGATACAAGCTAATTATTCTGTTAAATCAATGTAAATAAGTTTAGATTTTGTAAAAACCAGTCATAATGTAATTTAAAAAATAATTTTTGAGGATGCATTGCAGTTTGAAAATTGCATATTTAATATAAATTGTATATTTGGATTTGATAATTTGACGAGTTATAAAAACAAATTCTAGGTATACTTTTGTTTGAAATGAAATAAAAAATGACTTTATTAGGCTTACGACTAAGCAGTCGTCACTAACACATAACCTTTAAAATCCAGGAAACAACTCTTTTAAATGATATAAACTATAGCTTACTTTATTACAGTTAATGGAAGAACTTACTTGTTAATTGGAAGAAACTATCTTACATGGCGTAATCACCCAAGAATCCTGGAGTTTTTCACATTAGTCTCTCTTTCGTGAAGAATATGTGCATTGGTTCATTATGTCTGGCTAATTTTGAAAGATTTTACAAAATAAAAAGAATAGAAGTATTAGATGTTTATAAATCTTCAGACTAACTCAAGTTTCATAGGTATGAATACAATTAATTTGGCACTATTATCCGACTAATCTCATTTAAAAGAGATACCCATATCGTTTCCTTTATTTAATAAGTGAAAAATAATGATAAATTGCAGCCAACTGCATGCCTAGATAGCAACAAAAAATTACATTTTACGTCAAGTTAAATGTTGAATTTTGTGTTCCTTGGATCTCTCTCCAGAATTTACTCGTTAAATACAATTTCATTACAGCAATAGTTTATAAATCTGTTGGATATATTCGAAAACAGTAACCTAATCTAAGTTCTTTGATGTTTGAGAAGTTAAAAATTTCTTGTTTTAATGATAATAAAAGATCCTCCTTTACTTGGTATCAAAGTGCTCGTTACCCCTTCTTAACGTTGATATATCGACATCGTGTCATTTGAAATCTCCCTTACCGATATCCTGAACTGCTGAAAAGCCACAAATGACATTTATTCAGTATTAATTTCTTACAATTTCCTTATTGATGAATAAATCTAAATGTCATATGAACGTTAAATTGTGTATTGAAAAATTAAAATTAAAATTCTATTCAGAGTTAACTTTGAATTATTTAAAAATAATAATTCATTTTTTCTAAAAATATTAGGTTACGTATTATTATAGGATTTAAACACAAACATAATATAAATAAATATACAAATATTTTAACTACAATTTTAAGGTTTGAGAATTGTTATTGTTGCCTGAAGAACATTTGTTAAGTGTTCAGTAGATTCTATAAAAATAACAAACCTAAGACACAAACCAGATAATTTTTTAGTTAAAGATATTATTCCCAAAAAAATTAAATATATATAATACATTCCTTTCAAGGCTTACACAACATTACAAATACAGTTTTAAGTTATTACTTGTATTAATTTTGTCAACTGATATATTGTTTAAATTTATTGAGTTGATTACTTAAGTTTAGTAGCAGGTGATTATTAAATTATAAAAATTATTATTTATCTAGCTAATGTTTGGACCATTAGGCAATTTTGCAGTTTGACTTAACAGTGTTTAATATAACAGTGATTCTTTTTAAACTTAAATTTCTTTCGTAAGTGGATCTCGAGCGTAGCAGATGACAAAAAAAATTATAATTTAGTTATTTATAAATAGTTTTAAAGAGATAAAAACAACGTTAGCTTGATAAAACATTTTTATTGTAAGAAGTAAAATTCAATTCAAAGACTAACAAAGCAATTTCTCTAAGGAAAGAAATTATTTACTTATAGTATTTAGGGGGATACATGCCTGATCAAGGCCCAGACTCTCCCACCTGCTTAAACCTGGTTCATTTATGTCTCGTTGGACTACTTGCTTAACGGGACGTCCAAACTATGGGAGTGGAACAGTGGAAAATATTTCATGGTCATACTTGGAATTGAACTCATACCCGCTGTTTTGTAGGCCACCGCCTTATCCGCTTAGTAACGGCCGCTTCAGTAAGGTTGCAAGAATAACCAGTTGCTTTAACCATACAATATGATTTAGAATATATTGTTTTTGAATACAAATGAACTAGGAAAACTACCATAAGGGGATATTATTCTTATATTCTTACATATGAGACACAACTTTGTGCGTATTTTAAGGCGATTATGAATTATGCTATGAGTGTAGGACGTGTGTTGTCTTGTTACTAACTGAGTTCAACTGTTTCTCAGAAGGAGGAATTTATTAATAGCCAAACAACCAGGGTAACTAAGGGAAAAACAGCTTTACGTGGAATCCGAATGATGTAGTGTTGGTCTGGTTTTCAGCTAATTGACAAACCTGATACTCAGTTATCTCCCTCACACAACATCCGTATAATGATTACCACCCAACATGGACACTCTAGAATTCTCTAATAGTGTCCAAGTCGATAGCAACCATTGAGTGGACGCAATGCTATTATATAGTTTAATATACACCGTCAATATAAAAGTACAATACAGTTATAAAACCATTCTTTTCTAGTAAAAATATTATAATGTGTTAATATTTTGCAGTTGGTTAGTAGAAATATAAAAAATGTTATACTAAATTATATTGTATCTCAAATAATAAATGCTGACCATTGAATGAGTGAGTTTCTTGGGAGAAGCTCATTTGGTGTAACCCATACATACATGCATGAGGCAGCCATCTTTGTTACGCTGAGCTGGTCCACCTCCTGGCAGCTTTACATAATTCATAAACAGAATGCTGTTTGTTAATGACTTGAAATTCAAACTCAAACAGCTGACTTAAGTCAAAAATATAGTCAGCTGATTCAATTCTATACTAGTTGTAGCAAAGAAGATGAATCTTCAAAGGATTTGGTTAGAACTCAGTTATTACATTGGTATAGTATGTTCTTATGGATTATTCAAGGCATTATGACTCTCAAATTGAAACCAAACACTTATTTTTATTTCATTTAAAAAGATATTTAATTGATTATTAAAATCACCTTGTAGAATAGTTTAATAGTTCATTTCAAAATTAAGACGTAAGTTTCAACTTTAAGTACACATAAACATTTTTCACCGTTTTATTTAAATATTTACAAAAAGTACAAGCCTGAATTCACTCGTCTGGTTATCAATATATTATTAAATATGCATTTAGTTAATTATAAAACAGGCCAATTGAGATAACCACTTTAAAATGGAGATTTAATCATTACAATTGATAACGTTCATACAAAATATTGGTATGAATGGTTAACCTTAATTTCAATCATCCATTACAGGGTATATCTCATATTTATTTACGAGTTTAAATATTAAAAAATTTCGAAAACACAAATTACATAGGGTTGAAAGTAAATAGAAAAAACAAATTATGGTTTTAATTGTTGTATCCTATCAAACCTTTTTTTTTTTTTTTTTTTTTTTTTTTTGACAAACTGTAAAGCTGAACAGTTAAAAGCTATTGTAATTGAAATAAATGTACTATTTCAATACAATAAATGTAAGATTATAAGTTTACAAAGAAACACTTTGGCTATTTTACTATTACGTTTCTATTAAATTTAAACTATTATCTTAATAATGTTTAATATGTACTGTGACATAAAATACAAAACATTATTGAGTAGATTGTAGGGGTTAAAAGAGCATAATTAATTTTTTCACTTTCTACATTTCTTTTCCTCTAAAGCATACAACCACAAAGAATATTAAAAAATATAATAGTAGAATAAATGTATCATAATGATGTTGATATTTAAGGATAGAAAAATAAATAACTCTAAAAAGAGGTGATTTACAGAACATAAAGTAGTTGGGATACAAACAATTTCCATTGTTTGGTTTGTATATTTTGAAAAAAATTATACTATTAAAAATTTTAAAAAAAATCAATAGAAATGTAGTTTGCTGCATAACTTAATAAAATGGTAGTTCATGTTTGTGTTAAAGTTGAAAATAATTTTGGATGAAGGCTTCAATGGCGAGATTACCAAGACGGCAAAAGTTGTGTCAATATTCATCTAAATACTCATTGAGATTCTAGAAGTAAAGTTTTTTACTGATAATGGAACAGTTATGAGCTAATTTTCACCAATGTTTGTTCCTCAGTTAGCACTGATATTTTAAAGTTCCTATTTTAAAATTTAGTTGTGAATTATATAAATTCAAATAGAATCATTGAAAATGAAAATAGTCATAGTATTCAGAGTATAAAATTCAACTTATTTTATAAATTATAAAAATATAAACTCCAGTCAAATATAATTATTATGGTTCATTCTTCGCTCGTTTCTTACTGGATATATAATTTAATATTATAAGATGCAACAAACACTCTAGTAAATAATTTTTTTAATTTCGTTTAGAAAAATATGTTTACTGAAGCGTTTGTTAAATCTTATAACATTAAGTAATTACAGTTATTTTCTAATGTTATTTTAGAGGGAAACGTTTTAAAGACCAGCCATCTGAGTCTATCTAAAACATATTCGTACAAAGTATTACTTCTTGAAATACGTAGTTTGTTGGTGTCATTACCCAACTTTGTCGTTGTACTACAAAGTACGTACACATTAATTATCAATAGACATTTGCCGTGCATTTAAATTATATAACCCTCCCCTCTAAGCTGTACACACCATTCATTAGAGGTTAAGTAAATGAAACTATTGCAAACATTGTTAAATTGGTTACATTTATTAGAATTTGATACCTCCTTGACATTTGTATGTAAATACAAATGTCATTTGATTCATCCAGTTGATGTTTGGAAGCTGACTATTCCTTCGATAAAACTACACTTTTTTTTAAAGGATTAAAGGATTACAATATTGTGCGTTATGTCATCAGTTACAATTAAACTAAGATACACTTGTTAAATTTATTTAGTAACGTTCGTAACTTAATTTTTTATACCTTAAAGTTTACATTTTGGAAACAAAAGTTTACATAATACAGCTATTCACGAATTATATACATATTAGATCTTAGCTTTGCATCAAGGTATTTGATTCCATAAACAAGCGGCACTTGTGATATGATACGTTTCATGGACCATGAAATCTTTTAAGATCTCATCAAGGTTTGTCACTAGAATATTGAACGTAAAATGTATAAATACTTTCATTTCCTCAAATTTCTAACAAATATAAAGTGAGTACTGTTGTATTATATTTATTAAGTATACATCCTGTAAAGACATAGTTATTTATTATTTAAATATTAGTATTTTTTATAAATACTTTTAATAAACAAACATATGAACATAAATTACGTAAATAATTTAAGAATCTCTCAAATATTCCAATAAAATGCTTTTTCACTACACTAATATGTGTTTAGCTGTTTTCGTTATGTGTTTAAAACCTGCGAAACATCATATTTTCAACAGCTGTCTATTGTTTACTACCGAAAGTAACATTGTTTACAACCAAAAATGTTCCACAGTCAACAACACCTGTTCTTATTCCATAGTGTAGTGAAAATTATCGTTCAAAACTCGAGTGAAAGTGTTTTGTATGTTCTCGACCATTCCAAGTGCTCGACAAGTCTCGCACTTCAAACATATGGTCTCGAACATGCAAAACCCCACTTTCCACTCTTGTTATGAAATATACTATATTGTGTGAGGCCTTTCGCCTATAATGTAGGCATCGTCACACATCAACACAAAATTCTAATTTTAAAAGATTTGTTTACAAAATATAATAATATGAATATTTAAAACATGTGGTAGATTTAAAAAAAATATGTGTATATAAATATGAATTATACTATATTTATTTAAGTTAAATTATACTATATAAACGGAGAATTTTGAATGGGAGGAGGTTCAGTACATAAAATTAGTGTTTAAAATTTGTTCATGTAGAATGTTTCTGATGCATCTAATAATTGATTTTTGTTAACTTGTTTTAGAACTTCAAAATTTGAAAAGTTATGTCCTTTTTAGTGCATGTTTGTCCATTGCTGATTTTTCAAATTATCCTTACTTAAAATTTGCTGTGTGTTCTTTTAATCTTGTTTTAATTTTTCTTTTTGTTTGGCCAATATACACCTTATCACAGTTATCACTATTAATTTTATATATTCCAAATTTATCTTCTTCATTTATTTTTTATTTTGGGGTTTCTAAAAGGTGTTTTACTTGATGACTTGTTCTGAACGATAAATTTATATTATGTTTTTTTCAATATCTTCTTTGCTTCCTTAGAATATTTATTGTAACAAGCGGATTTCCAAATAGATTTTTCTTTAGGCTCAATTGGTGTTCCTTTAGTTTTATTCATTGATATTGTCTTCTTTTGAATGATATTGTCAATTAATTTAGTTGGATATTCATTGAACTAAGCAATTTCAATGAATATCCAAATAAATTACATACACTTTAAATTTAATTAGTTTTAAAAATCTACCATATGTTTTAAATATTTACATTATTATATTTTGTAAACAAATGTTTTAAAATTAGAATTTTGTGTTGATGTCTGACGATGCCTACACTGTAGGCGAAAGGCCTCACATAATAAGACATGTTTTTGGAATATTTGAGAATTTCTTAAATTATTTACAATTTACAATAAAGAACTAAAGGAAGAAATGCATAAATTACGTTTTTAAATATTTTTAATACACACTATAGTACAGTAGCAATTTTACTAATAGATTATAACATGTATACGTTGCATTTTCACCATTTTAAAATATTTTTAAACCTTATGGACTACATTTAATACTCATTTTTTCAGATGAGATATTTTTGTTGTATAATTTTTTTGATCAACGCCTTATATGTATTCATACTTGTTCATAATATTCATACAAGTTGTTTTAAATCATACTTGAGTGAAATTTCTGTTTTAAGGAGGATTTTACTGGCATAACTAAATCTATTATTCCAAACATTTGAAACATGTTTGTGCAAGTTAATGAGTTCTAGATGTTTGTAAATGATAAACATGGGTAAAAACAAAAATTGGTAAACACGTTAAAGTGGTAACAAACACCAAGGTTTAATAATGGTGTTTTGTGGAGTCCATATATTCCATAAAAAACACTAAAAACATGATTTTTGGCTGTAGATACAGACACGAATGAGTTTACGACCACTGTTCATGTCACATTTTTTCCTTCTTTAATCACCAACTTGTAAGGAATAATTCTCAAAGGTGGTCAGAGTTGTCATGGAACAACCAATATATCTACCGTGATTATAATTTGAATGCGTATGCACTACATAGGGCGATCAATTAATTCCAGGTGGCCACAATTAGGATCTAAAAATGTATTGTTTTTCAGCAAACTGTAAACAGAGAACTTACTCTCTTTTTTTATTATCATTAAAATTACGTATGTAACATTTTAAAACTCGGTCGCCATTTTCCAATATGGCAGTCAACTTTGAAATTTCTTCTCGGAACCTCTATTTTTAAGATGGATTTAGGTTTTACTAGTAATTCTACGAATGTTATACTCTTGATATCTAATATCTATATAGCCGCACGTGTAACTCACTGACTCACTCACGTATACAAATTCTAACCCACTTCCAGATGAGCTAGAAACTTGAAATTTGGCACACTCGTAGCTTTTGCCAAGCAACCAACGGGAAAATTCCGAAAATTAAATTTTTAAATTTTTAACCCTCAAAAAAAATAAAAATGGTGGACGGGAATTTTGAATTGTGTGCAGAGTTTTACTAACGGATTAATTGTGGGCAAACCGTTGGTTGTAGAACAAATCTGACAGCATACTTCATATTTGTAATTAAATTTCTTACAATTTTGGTCATTTAACATTTTGTTGTATTTTTGATAGTAATTGCGCAAAAAATCGTTAATATCCACATTTCGTTCAAAAAATGTTATTTTTGTTTTGTTTTTCGTATTTTACTGCATTATAACGATAATTTAAGAACTTAAAACCCTATATACTACTTAATTTTACTAATTTGTTATCAAAACTACTATTAAATTCGATTTTGCACTGTCCATAACCTAGAAAAAATCCAAAATGGCTGACGTGAAAACGTTTATCTTTTTGCAGAGTTAAGGTTTTTGTTTTAATAAAACTTTAATTTTTAGTTTACTTAACACCAAATGATATATTCAAATTGACAATAAAATTCTGCACAAAAGCGTCTTGTATGTTGTTTGCTAAATACAATAGTTTTCTCAGAAAAAGTCGGTAAACTTGAGTTCTTTCGAAAACACGTGATTTTTTTGGAATAGTTCCTCCCATTTAAGCATGATTTACAGGAGCTAAAACCTTAAAACCCTACACGTTATTTACGTATAGAACTTTGCTATCAAACTGCTATAAACTTCGATTTTTCACTTTTTATAACCTAAAAAAAATTTCAAAATGGCTTTTGTGAAATTGCTGTATTGTTTGCAGACTTGAAATTTTTGTTTTACTGAAGATGTAACATTTAGTTTAGATAGCATCTAATGAAATTTTCAACCTAAAAATTAGATGCTGTACAAAAAATGTAATGTACATACAAAAATCTATGTACCACAAAAGGTACATACTATAGTTTCCTCGCAAAAAGTCAGTAAAGTTAAGTTTTGTCAAAAACAAGTGATTTTTTTGGAGGAGATCATCCTATTTAATCATGATTAAAAGAAGCCAGAAACCTACAACCTTACATACTATTTACCCTCACATTTCCTGTTACTAAAATGCTATACAATTGTATTTTGCACTTTTCATAAAAAAAAAAAAAAAAAAAAACAAATCAGGGCTGACGAAAATTCGCTTACCTATTTGCACAGTTGAGATTTTTGTTTTACAGAAACTGTAATAATTAGTTGGATAACACCTAATAAAATATTCAAACTAACAATTCAATTCTGTACGAAATGTGTCATAAACTTTTTGTGGTATATTCAATCGTTTCCTCACAAAAGTTTATAAATTTGAATTTGTGCCTCCCTTATCAACTTAGATAGTATCCAATAAAAAAATAAGGTAATTTCTTATGATCATCTTAGATACAACCCCCCCCCTCAGATCATATTGGAAGCCCCCTGTGATCAACCGATAATCACCCGTTATCATCTAAAATGGCGGACGGGAATTTTGAATTGCTGACAGTATACTTCAGATTTGTAATTAAATTTCCTACAATTTTGTTAAGAAGTAATTTTTTGGTATTTCTGATATTAACTATGCAAAAATCATCAAATTTCACTTTTCGTTTAATAAATTCTATTTTTGTTAGGATTTCGTATTTTATTGCTGTATTACGATAATTTAAGACCCTAAAACCCGTACACACTATTTAACCTTACTACTTTGGTACGAAAACTGCTATAAAATTTGATTTGTAACTTTTCATAACTTAGAAAAAATCAAATTGGTTGACTTGAAAACGCCGACTTGTTTGCAGAGTTGAAGTTTTTTATACTGAAGCTGTAATATTTAGTTTGGACAACATCTAATAAAATATTTAAATTATATACTTAAACGCTTTATATATATAATACATTTCCTAAATAAAATTAGGTAAAGTTGAGTTTTGTTCAAAATATGTTACTCACTTATTCACTTACGTATTCAAATCGTGTACAAAACTTTACGGACATTTAAACTATATATAAAAACAATTTGTATTCATTTTTGTTGCCTAAAGGCCAATCATAGTTTTACGCTGTATTTTTGAAATTTGTTTGTTGGTTTGGGCACCCTCCAGCGGCTGCGATAAACGTTTTTATAATAGTTGGTAGACCGGGCCTTTGTCGATTGTAACGAGTCGCTGAAGCGTCTGCGAGAAACGCTTTTAGAACGGTTGGTAGAACGGTCCTCAGTCGATTGAAAGAAGTCCCACCCATGTTATTTAAGGATGACGCCGCTTTTCATGCCTTATTCTGCTGACACCCTACGGCCTCTACACGCTTGAATTACCTTCAGTACTGAACTGTTAATTGTTTGGCTTTCTGCCCTATTGAAAACTAAATCGTTTTCACTGCAAGGTGAGACGAATCTTCTATCATCGCTATTTTTCAACATAAACTCTAGGTTCATTCTCTCGTTTCTTTCATTTAATACGTTTTTATTGTGATTAATAATCAGTACAAGTAAACGTCACACAACACAAATTTATTACAATATAAGCACAAAATGCACAAATATACTATAATACAAGCACAAAATGCACAAATATTATGGTGATCGATTTCGGTGAACCACGCTCACCTTCCTCAGACCAGAGGGATTCACAAAAGAATATTCTTTTGTATATTCTATATTCTTTTCTATTTTTCTTTCTATACAATTTTCTATATTCTTTTGTGAATCCCTCTGGTCTAAGGAAGGTGAGCGTGGTTCACCGAAATCGATCACCATAATATTTGTGCATTTTGTGCTTGTATTGTAGTATATTTGTGCATTTTGTGCTTATATTGTAATAAATTTGTGTTGTGTGACGTTTACTTGTACTGTATATGTACCAACACGTAATATGCTAATTAAAAAACTAATTAAAAAACTATTAATAATCAATCACGAATTTCTTTTAATTGTTTTCGAGACTTTACACTATTTTTTGTTGCCAATTTCTTCCTCTCCATTTACTTTAATTGTAATTTTACATTTTAACTCTCTACGATGGCTTCTAATCAACAGAATTTTTTTGTGTTGCCGAGGAGTACTTTCATCAGGGCAACAATGAACTCTTCACATGGAGTAGAAATGCTCAGTGTGTGATAATTCTGCTTGTTCCCTTGCATGGAAGAGTCTTAGTGGACATTTCATGACAACTGCAATCGATACAATCCTTATGAGTGGTGATCGCATTTACAAAACACTGCGTAGTGAGAATTGTATTGGCTATGGTCAGAACTTGTTTCCAGAAGAATTACCATCAGTCATTCATGTTTGAATCAGTCAGTTTCTCTGTTACAACTAGAGCACATTTACGATGCACTTTATCCTCTAACGAAAGATGATTGGCATGATACTGTTTCGTCACTTACTGAAAAATTACAAGACATATTGGCTGCAAATCAAAAAAATATCGGATTCCTTTTCACGGGTCAAACAGTTACTGTCTCTTTTTGGAGGGTAAATGAACTGCTGTATCTGTTTGATCCACATCCAGTGGATGAAAAGCGCCATTTTGATTTGTCCAATGATGGTAATAATCTGGCCCGCCTATTTCTGTGTGACAGCTACTTTTCACTGGCCAGTTTGATGTTGTCAAATGCAGCTCTGGATGGAGTTGCAAGACAGTTCACTATAACTCAGCTGACTTTGGGAAAAACTGCTACACAGGACCTTACTGTCGTCCCTGAAGAACCGCGCATTGATTACCCTCCAAGCCAATTGTATGAACCATTCTATACATCTAATGTAGACTCGCAGGAGTCTTATGTCGATGTTAAGTTAAAATTGATGCCTGTGGTAGTGTTATCACCCTTAAAAGAAATGTCTCCTTCGACCAGGCCATTATTTAACAAAATGCCTGGCAGACCTAAAAAGGTTAAGCGAGGACGTCCAAAGAGCTTGACAAGTAGTCGACAGGAACAGCTTACAGATGCAAAAAAAGATACAGTAAAAATAAATCTCGGATAAATAGAGGTGCTGTAAGACGTTACACTGACCAGCATCCTGTGATCACCGAGAAGCTGTTCCACGTTATAACGATCAGAATCCTGGAGCTTCCTGCCAGAGAGTATAGGCTTTACAATTGAAGACTCCCTCATTTTTCAACATGAGACACGTTCCTGCTCTCCTTGCTTGGAAGATTGGTGTACAAGGCCCAATAGCGTACTGGAGAGACAACGATTTAAATAGCGTTAGTTCATTTCAACTCCGTAAAGTATGTCTTTGGGAAGATTAAATTTACAAGTGTTCGTACTGTCATGCTCGACTGTTTGAGGAAGAGAAAGACAAAAAAGTGGCGCTGTGGTGAGGGAGCATATAATATTCTTAATCTACCTCCTTTGGACGCGTCGGATTATACTAATCGTCTTTTCCTAGAACGAGCCAAAGCTTACAACGACCTGTTTGCCTTCTGTGCACTTGAGGTGTCTAGTGGGTACCATCATCCTAGTGGACTCTCCTTCTTCAAAATCGAAGGAAGAATGTACCACCAAGTTTACAATCTGGACGCCGCTTATCAAAGGTTTGTGCCTAGGGGTGGGGACGTTCAGTTTGTCAACCGGTGCCGTTTTTACATCGACGATGGTGAGGAGCGCAAGAATATTGCCATGGGTAGATCTCTCAATCCCAATTTGATTGAATCTATCAATTCTTATCTCACTTCTTCAAATCCTTTCATTAATCAGTTATGCCGTTTGAGCAATGAGCCATCTATCAACGCTCATTTACAGTTTGAAATTACAAATATATCTACCCACGGCCCTGTTCTTGGTGATAGGCAAACAGGTGTGGAAGTGCATGCTGTTCTCAGTAACTCACTCACGTATACAAATTCTAAATCACCAAGGGGGTTTGGGGGCGAAGCCCCCAACGAGCAAAGCGAGTTATTTTTATATACTTAACCGTTTCCCATTAGTAGGGATGAACATTTCAGAAATCCTTATTGCAAAGATTTATTAAAGAGGCGTGTACTGCCATTTACAAAAATAAAGCTTAACTTATAATTCATTATTTTTATTCAATCGAATATTGAAAAGCTCTTTCTATTCACAAATACATATTTTATACAAAAATATTACAATCACGTAGCTCAAAGTCGCCATTTTCCAATTACCGGACAACTTTGAAATAACTTATAATAACCCCAATTTTTTATGATGGACCCCAAGTTTAACTGTAAGACTTTTTTATTCTTGGCATTATTTTTATATATCTAACCATTTTTGCCGCTAGGAGCGCTGTTAAACAAGTGCTCCTAGTGGAAAAACGGTTAAGTTAAAAATAAAGCTTGGCTTTTATTTTTCCATGCAACTCAATAGTAAGAGCCAAGTTAATAATAGCCATGGGTGGCGGAAGTTTATGGGATTCTTGTTTTTACTTGATTTTTAAGGTTTTGCAAAGTTTTACTCATAGTAAATTAAATAGGCCACACTTTTCAATTTTTTTGCCAAAAAAATATGGCAAGATATGAAAATTAAAATTATAAAACAGACGTTGGGATACATAAAACTAAAAACTAGTAATTCAAAATATATTGAGTACATCTCAAACAACAAGTTGCCCTAAAACATTATAAGTGTCTGTAAAAATTAATGAGTTTCTCTATAACATTACACTTTCCTTGTTAACTTATTAAACTTATTTTTTATACGAAGGAGAGTACAGTAGGTTACTGTACTCTCCTTCGTCACTCCTCTCCAAATGAATTAATATTTGTATTTAATCAGCCCTGGGAGGGTTTAATACAGTTCAAAATAAATATGTTATAAATAAAAAATCTTTTTCAATTGAATTTCATTTATAAGATAGTTCTAGTTTGGATTGTAAATATGTATTTTTACTTGATTCCAACTAATGCTGCCGTAGAATCTTGAATAATACATCTACTGATATGTAAGCTCTTTGAATAATGTATAACCATTATTCAGAATCTACTAATGCTGATGAATTAAAGAGGAACCTACAAATTACTGTTAGGTTTCATTGCTTTTTTATGTTTTTCGTATCCTTATAGAACCAGAAATAATAAAAAATAATGGATATTCTTCCCTAACTAGATTAAAAATAATTACTTTAATAGTATGCAGTTTAAAATTATAATCTTTTCAAAACAACGAATTTTTTACTAAGTATTAAAGTCTTTCAAAAGATTTTCATCTTGTAAAACATAGTTAAAGTATGTGGCTAATTTTACGAAACATAATTTAAAGTGTGTAGACCTGTTCCATTTAAACATTGCTTTCGCAATCGAAAATTCGACAGCTATTACAGATAATATATAGTGAGGATGGATTGTTTAAACATATGTCAAATCATTACGTTCTTAGTTATAAAATGAATTATAGTTCTTATATAACATTTTAAATAAAGACAATAGTTTACATATTGTTAAACAATTTTTAAAATAGCTCCAAAAGCACCAACACGTGAATGTCTGCAAGCTCTCTCATTCAAACATATAAACCTGTACAAAATAAGTTCTGACCTGCCAAAAAAAAAAAAAAAAAAAAAAAAATATATATATATATATATATAAATTAAAAAGAAAAACATTACATAAGTTATGATTGATAAGCCTAAACGTTAGACTTTTCCATTGGCTAATGAGAGGTACGTGCAAACTCCTGTGTTGTCATGTGGATTAGGGGAGTTGTTTACTCCTAAAAAGATTAGAAATGTTAAGAAGTTAATGGATGCACTTATATGTAGTGATTGATATATTTTATAGAAATTATTCTGGAAAATGTTGTTCACAGGTAATAGAATCCTATATTGAAAGTTGAAGTGTAATGAATAGGGTAACTTGGGTAATTTTATTTGGTGGTGCCCCAACTTGAACATTTCAATACTGATGAAGAAGTCCTCAGTTGGTGTAATAAAACACTATACTTGCCAAAGATTTGGCTGAGTTTAGCTCAATTGTAAAGGCTTTGGATTGTGGAGTCCATTGGCGAATGATCAAATCCCCAACTGAGTTCAGTATTTCACACGTTGAATAAATTTCACCCATAGACGCATATGAAATGACCATTATTTTGTTTTTAACAGAACAAAAAGCATTAATGTGATAGATAGAAATGTCAGTAATGTTTCGAGTGAAATCTAAGATATGAGGAGTTTTAAAATAAATTCAATGTATTTAATGTTATAATAAAAAAGCATGTCGTCTGTAAAGTAGAAACACAACTGTTCTAAACGTTCTTGTTCATTATTAAGAAGCTCTTACTGGCAACAACTGTGCAGCTGTTCAGTCTTTAAAGATGAGTCATTGTAGTGTTTCAACAATGCTCACTAACCTTAATTATAAAATTGTATAAAACTTCACCAATAAAAATTACAGACTGTAATTTCATTGAAAACGGTTGGTGAACCATTGATATATTTATTTTAATAACATACGTTATTTTTGAAGTGTTGATTTATTTTAATGTTATATTTTCATTGAGTAATAAGTCACTAATAGACTCAATACACATTTCATGCTTAAAAATATACTTATTCTGAATTGTTTTACAAGTTAAAGTAGTTAGTTAAAATATTCACAAATAAAATAAAACGATAAATGTTTATGACATTTTTATATTATATAAACACCAAGACAGAATCGGAAGTTAAGAAATGACAAAGTTTCATTTAGAAAACCAAAACCAATCATTAGTCCACTTCGGTTCCATTCTAAACACAGTTCTTAAAGTGCACCTTGTATTTGATAAGATTTACAAGATTTTAAAGTAATTTAGGATTTTGTCCGTTAATTCACTACCTCTACGTTTTTTCTTTTCGTTAATCCATCACCACATGATAAATATTATATTGCTATAAAATCTGTTCCCCAATAAGTTTTACGTCCACTGTGGTATTCCTTATCCACTGCTAATCCGTAATAACTGGCCTTATCTTTTCACTTTCCAAGAACTTACACACGGAGAGCGTATTCGATGGTAAGTCAATAATTGAATTTACCAGTTTCTGATCAACTTTAGTAGCCACCTAACCTAACCATAATTGCGACAAAAAAGTAGTGGTAGTGAATTATAGGAAAAGGTCCGTATTTTAGTGCCTAATGATAAAAACTTTATTTCATAGCCTTAAAAAAAAATATATATAACTTCTAGCGAACAATACCTTAAAGTATGATATACAGTATGTTACTTTCAACTAAGCAAAGTTATAATACAAATACGGTACGATTTATTAAAAAAGGTTCTAACTGTGTAACTTATAAATTACTTTATATGAATATTAAACACTTTTAGAAAATCACACATCTCTGTCAAGGTTGGTGACGCTGTTACGATTGATTTCATTTGTATAATTCATTTGTGTTTTTTTCTATGCCCTGGATACTCTACTTATTCACTTTAGAAATGAAAAATGCGTAAAAAGGCTTACAGGAACAATAGTAAAATCCAGGTAAAAAGGTTTCTATGAAACTATAGGTTTATGTCAACAAGCAGCTTTCCGATATTTCGGTTCAGATAAATCACTATCACTGGTGTATATTGTTTGTTGTTGTGGTCGTCAATAAATGGTAAAATATATGCTCAAAGATGGTATAAAAATTTGCGTCACAACTAACATACCAGTAATTCACAAGCTACGAGAATTATTATTTGTATAATAATGAAAACTGTTAAATATATTGAAGTTAAAAAAAACATAACTTTAATATGTCGAATATTAATCAATATAAACAGTACTTATATTTATTTTAAAAACCATATAATAACTTACTATTTTGTTACAAAACTGCAAAAATATATACATAAAAATAAATTTTTTAAGTAATATGGAATATTATTTCTTTTATCAATAAGTGTAATATATGTTATCAAACACCATATTTGATAGATTTGCAGTGTGTAAATTTGCATAGTTAATTAATTAATTCTACAAACAATAAATCAATTGTATTTAACTATAAACTGTAACTTAATTAGTACACTAGTAAAATATTAGTTCAGTAACATTATTTGAACTACTCAAATAAATAAACACTAAATAAGATGAAAAAACCATTTTTTCAAATTTCAGCCAGTTTTAATAAGTGGTTAAGTAAACGCTTACATCATCGCTCTAGTGTCCTTGAGGAAAGTAATGAGTTTCCTTAAAGTTTGCTAAAATAATGATCACTTGTCTTTAATTTTACTGAAACTGTTACCTTCTCCAATTTTCATATTTCATAATTTGTCATATCCATAACCAATTTAGTTATTGTTTGCCTTGTTGGCTAGTCCAGTAATATTATGAGGATCGTAATTTGTCCTTTATTATTCTACTCAAATTAACAAAGAGTAAAATTCAAAAGTGTCCTCCTCCTCCTCTTATCAGTAAAAAGCTATAAAACACATGTTGTTCCATGCACTGTATTAAAGACATTTATTACAGAAACTTCCACCACTCCCCGCCATGAACCATTTATTTATGTTGGTCCTACAATATTACGCCACATACTGTGTCCTAACACAGATTAACGGAATCAAGTACCAGCATGAGCCTCTGCATAGATTCACGGAATCAAGTACCAGCACGAGCCTCTACACAGATTCACGGAATCAAGTCCTAGCATGAGCCTATACACAGATGCATGGATTTAAGTACTAGCACGAGCCTCTACACAGATTCACGGAATCAAGTACTAGTATGAGCCTCTACACAGATTCACTGAATCAAGTACTAGTATGAGCCTCTACACAGATTCACGGAATCAAGTACTAGCATGAGCCTCTACACAGATTCACGGAATCAAGTACTAGCATGAGCCTCTACACAGATTCACGGAATCAAATACTAGTATGAGCCTCTACACAGTTTTACGGAATCAAATACTAGTATGAGCCTCTACACAGATTCACGGAATCAAGTACTAGCATGAGCCTCTACACAGATTCACGGAATCAAGTACTAGCATGAGCCTCTACACAGATTCACTGAATCAAGTACTAGTATGAGCCTCTACACAGATTCACGGAATCAAGTACTAGCATGAGCCTCTACACAGATTCACGGAATCAAGTACTAGCATGAGCCTCTACACAGATTCACGGAATCAAATACTAGTATGAGCCTCTACACAGTTTTACGGAATCAAATACTAGTATGAGCCTCTACACAGATTCACGGAATCAAGTACTAGCATGAGCCTCTACACAGATTCACGGAATCAAGTACTAGCATGAGCCTCTACACAGATTCACGGAATCAAATACTAGTATGAGCCTCTACACAGTTTTACGGAATCAAATACTAGTATGAGCCTCTACGCAGATTCACGGAATCAAGTACTAGCATGAGCCTCTACACAGATTCACGGAATCAAGTACTAGTATGAGCCTCTACACAGATTCACGGAATCAAGTATTAGCATGAGCTGGGTTCAGTGCTGATGGCGCTTGGCGCTGTACTTGGCCGTCGAAAAAACTTGTCCTTTTCAAAACCAATGGGTTATGTAAATATTTACTACTTAGCATGCCTTTCCAAAATGGCAATGTTAGACCAATATTGATTAGCATTAAAAGTGTAAGTTTATTATGTACAGTGAACCAAATAAATATGTTCTGATTGAAAATGTGTTCTTTGTTTTTTTAATTGCTTCGAAAATGAAATAAATTTTGATATACTGAATTAAAATAACCCAAAAAATATGGAAAACTTCAGAATCACAAAAGGTATCAATTTACGTTAGTTCCGCGTACGGATCAAACGTATGGGTACAGTGAGATTAAAGAGAAGATCGGTTTCTCCTTTTAAAAATATTTAAAATAAAAGTTTTAATTTAATATTACAACAACTAGGTCAATATGAGGGTAGTTCTCCTAAAATAGATTACTATAAATAACATGTTTGTGAACATAATAACCCAATCTCAGTGTTTGAAAGCTCGTACAGGAAAGCCCTAAAGCTCCAGAACTGCTGAAAGTCCCATAATCTCCATCAGCCACCAGGAAACAATCGTACTTTGTGTTTATGTTCTTTATCCTATGATTTGGAATAGGACTCCAAAAATAATAGCTGTAAAATAAATCAAGCACTGACTTACTGTCGGCCATTATTACAGAATTCAAAATAAACTAATTTTAATGTCATGTCTTATAATAAAGTATCTTCTTACTCTAGTAAACTAAATTTATTGTTATTTTAATTTAAAAATTATGCAGTAGTTTTATTTAGCTCAAAGACAACCCTTCCAATGCTTTCAAATGAAATGAAAGTAGCCTATAATTTTCAAGAATTATAATGAAAGTTATAGTATAGTACTTATAGTAACTTTCATTAGATAAGATTTGTAATAAGAAAACATTACCAGGAAAATAATAATAAAGGATTGGGGACCCGAGAGAGATTTTTTGTAATATTATTAAAAATTGTGTAATTTTTGCTATCCCAATATAAAAATTTAATTTTAAACTATTGTTAATACTTTAAATATATGTTTCTAACTTAGTAAAAGTATAAACAAAAAAATCTTGTTTATGCATTGTGTATTTGTTAATAACATGTAAAAATTATTTTCGAGGCGTGGTAAGAGTGCCACAAAAAGGCGAATTGGGCTCGAGCAAAACCACGATGACCCAGAAGAGTGGTGACATAGCCTTGCATTATTTAATATACAAGGTTGGGCAAATTTCTGGAATATGTTCAATAATTTAAAAACTATTGAAAACAGTTTTAATGAAAATTTGTAGTTATGTACATAATCCTATGACAAGAATTTAAACATATTTTACTCGTTCTTCCATAGTGTGCCTATGAAGGAGGTCGCACACATTTTAAATGCAAGCCTAGCTCGAATTATACATAATTGTAAAGGACTTTATTTGTACAATACAATATTGCAAATATGATGTCAAAGTGATAACCCAGTCAGAAAATACAGCATCTCAATTGTTTTAATGTAATATAACTAATATACTAATACGGTTATGTATTATGCATCCCTGAAATTCAAAAATCGTAATTGTTGTAATCCTAATTAATTTTAAGATAGACATCATAAAAATTTTTTTTATTAAAATGTTCCTTCCAATTAGATAGAAATAATATTCTTACCTAAAACTGTAAATTCTGCTTCAAGGTATTTAAAAAATTAATTTATCCGTTGTCTAAATCAATATATTAAATTTCATAAGCATGATAACATTATAAAATATATTTAGAAGTTATAAATATCTTATAATTGTTTACATATCGCAGTGGTAAACATTTATTATTACCGATTAAATTTTTAGAGGTCTTGATGATTAAAAAAAAAATTATACGGGCTCGAATACAAACAAACTAGTGCTAATCGTTTTTCTTTTATTTTCTGGCAACACAGTATTTACTCAGCACACTTATATGGCTGTGATTAAGGAAAACACAAAATAAATAGCATAACAGGGTATATTTTCAGTAAAATCCACTAGCACAGTAAAATAGATTACTTCTTTAGATCTACAGATCCACTGTTATGGCAAGAAAGGAACAAACAGAAAAATAAAACACAGTAACATAAATGTCTAAGTATTATAATTTTTTTGTGAATAACTCAATAAATTGGTAATGTGGCAGGTGAATATATTTTTCATTTCAATACAAATTATGATTTTCCTTCAGTGGTAAGAGAACATTCCATTGGTATTGACAAGTTCACATAAAATAAGGTGCCGTTTTTATTACATAAAACAATATTCTAGTAGTTAAACTCTATCTCTCATTTATTTCTATATACATCTTTTACAATACAAACTTAAATCAGCCCTATTGTTACTGTTACTATTAGTGTCTCTAAATTTAAACGTTTCTTCAACATACATTTTCAAAAAAAGGAAGAAAAAAAGAAAATATAGATTACACTCCTAAATATATATATCTAGTAGTGTTCCACAATCACCGGGAATAATTTATTAAGCCGGATAAAATAATCGTGCTGGATAACAAATCATGTTTATTTTCTAAAAATTTAGGTTTAAATAGTCATCTAAAAACATTACCTATTTATTTGTAAGTGACACATTTTGAAAGATTAGGATGTAATTACAGCTTTGGTACAGGTCAAAATATGTACTCTGGTATTATATGGTTTCGAAAATCATTTTACTACCTAAATTGCAATATTTCAGATTGTTCACAGTTATTGACTAAGGCAAGATGCTAAATTAAATATTTTCTATGTTTAAGGCTTTAGATCTAGTTGACAATTTATTTACCTTTAGTTTCTAGAAATGTCCGAGTTTGTGATGAGACCATGTTTTCTTATGACAGGTTATAGTTTCATTTTCATTTCTCTACATGTTATCAATCAAGCCATCAATATTTAAAATTATTCGTCTTAGCAGTGATTTTATTAACTTGTTATAGCTGAAATCTTAATCTTCAGTTTGAATTATCTGTAAAATAAATTTGTTTTGATAATTACCCAATTTAGGCTCCAAAAATTGAGAAAAATGCTCTAAAAATTTAATCTAAAAAATAATAATTGTGTATTATGAGCGCTGTGTATTAGTAATAACAAATATATAATGACACTTTTTACCTGAAATAATTTATATTATTATAAAAGGGGATTTCAATTTGTATGTTTAAATTACTCCTAGATTTATTAGCCTCAATAGACATCCTATGTGAAAAACATACGCAGTGAACTATAGTACTATGGAATGTGTACTGAAAAGTATTGATGTGCATTTATCAGCAGATCAATAACAGTTAAATAGTTTATAACTCAACTGATAATATTTTCATTCCGTTAGAACTGCATTCATACTTTAAAGTCTTAGAAGAAGTGACACATATCACTATCTTATCCCGTTGTATTGCTTTACTAACAGTTCTTAAATCTTTCGTAAGGTAATATTACCAACATATTTCCTATTCAAATAAAAATACTTACGTGCTGACGTTGTTCGTGTACCAAAACACAATCATATTTTATTCCATTAAGCACTTGGCAGTTTGTGTTTATTTGTTTTCTTTTCTACATATTGCCACATTAGTAAACATGAATGAGACTTAACTCCATGAATTATTCAAACATCTTCAAGATCAGTTAATGTTTTATTCAATAGCTGAAAAGTCTTTTAGACGTAGAACTTCTGGAAACTTAAATTTAATCCTGAATCGTGCATCCAACTAGCTCTGTACGTTCTTTTACCAATAAAGATAAATTTGTTTGAGACTATATAAAAAATATTTATTTTGAGTTGAGGGCTTGCCAATGCATTTACGTATTGTAAAATAAAACTTGTTTATGAAATAATTCAATAAAGGATTGCAATGTTGTACTCAGTTTATCACTGTTTATAGGTTCACAATAATTAAAGTATCCTAAAATAGTTGTATACTAAACAAATGTAAGTAGGTATACTTTTCCCCTTACATTTGTACGGCTTACATTTGTAGTGACTACGACTATGTACAGCTTCATAGTCACTTTTTCAAATCAAGAATGATTCTCTTATGATGTTCGGTAGCAAGTGCGTAGTGTACTGGTTATTTTTTTACTAGATATTTAGTTATAGAACAAAAGCAGCTGCCGTTACGTATGTCCTGTATATAATAAATTATAACAGTTGATACACGAAATGATATTCGTTCAATTATATTTGTCTCTAAATGTGTTTCTGTTCAAAATACTAAACTAAAACCTGAGTCTCCGATGCATAAAGACTGTCTACATCCTTATAACTCTCCCTTAGAAAAGGATAAGTTTTTGTTTTCCTAATAATATTTTAATTTCAATCCAGAACTTTACGGAAACCACCATGTCCCGGTTTGCCAAAACTGCAAATTGAGCGAAGTTTTGAGCAAGATTTGAATAATAAGTGATAATATACAGCAACATGTTTTATTACGTGTTTAAATACAGGTTATTATTTAATTAGGCAATTAAAAGTGTATTGGATAACTATTTTGTTCTTACTTTATTAAATACATTTTAATTTCAAATATTTATTAAAAGGCTTACTCTTTAAACATTTAAATTTTTATTAATTAAGCTAACACCACTTTAAACTAATTATTATTAATTAAGCTAACACCACCTTAAACTAATTGTTATTAATTAAGCTAACACCACCTTAAACTAATTGTTATTAATTAAGCTAACACCACCTTAAACTAATTGTTATTAATTAAGTTAACCCCACCTTAAACTAATTGTTATTAATTAAGCTAACACCATCTTAAACAATTTGTTATTAATTATGCTAACGCCACCTTAAACTAATTGTTATTAATAAGCTAACACCACCTTATTAAACTAACTATGATTTAAGTAAAGAGTCTAAGTACTACGAAATGTACAGAGTTAATATAAATTTTAAATGATTTGATAATTTGTTTTGATTTAATTATATATTTAAAAAAAAGAGGTTACTAAAGCAATGGTTGAGTTAAAGGAGGTCGTGGTCGAACATATGTATTTCAGGATTTCCACACAATCAATGGATTTGGCAGCTCAAACAGGAAAGCTCTAAAGCTCCAGAACTGCTGGAAGTCCCATAAGCCTTGTCAGCCAACAAGCAATAATCGTTCTTTATGCTTATCTCCTACATCCTGCATTGGAATAATACTCACTAAGGTCTTTCCCATAACATAAAAAAAAAAAAAAAAAAAAAAAACGGAAAACTACATAAAAAATAACAAATCTTTCTTCCCGCCTAACTTATTAAGTAATTTTTATTACAACGTTAATACCTATTCACTTAGTTAGTAAGATATACTTGTTTTATTTATTTTTATTACTTTTATATCTTCTAACTTAAATTTAATTGAAGCCAATCAACTTATTTTTTTATCTAGCCTAAACAGGCCAATATAATAATAGTATTTAGACAACGTAGATGAAACTTTTATATTGTATTTAATTAAATATGAGTCAAAGGTTATTAATGAAAACCAGTTGAGTAATTCATGTACTCTAACCCCAATTTCCATGGTTTGTTTAAAGACCGACTTGGCATATATGACAAGACAGGTTGAAATATAAAACACACTATTTACTGTTACAAAATAGCTACTAACTGTCATAATATAGTTGGATACGTTTAAATATATACAAAATACATATATACAAGAAAATCTGATATTTAATACAGAAGGTGATTTAAGGTGAAGTTTTTATGAGTGAAACACAAGGCAAAACATGAAATATAGTAGTAAATACACACCTCTTATAATATGTTGTAGTTTTATTTTAGCAAATAAGAAATATTCACATTGCCTGTTACATCATGAGCGATTAATCATGGAGTGATAACATTGTGTGTGTGAATAGTACTAAAAGGCGATCACTAGTCACTTGACCTACTACCAATCCTATCGATCCTGTCTGTGCGAACCACACTTTCGGAATCTTTGAAGATACTTACATGGACATTCCTGAGTAGAGTGATGTTTGTAGGTCATCCAGCAAAGCAATGATTGGTGACATTAAACTACTAATAGTATAAAAGTGACTTAAAAAATCTCGTCTGTTCTATTCTCATTGCAAAAAAACTTGACGGACCAAATTATCCAGAAACATATATATTTTAAAGGGAGAAAATAATGTCTAACATGTGATCAGATAAATTGTGAATATTTGTCGTTTCAACCAGTAATTAACACTTTATTAATACTAGCAGGAAATCATTGTAAAGGCAAAGAAATACTTATTTCATAATTTCATAAATATTTATAACCAATTTAACCCTAGCTTTATTCACAAAAACCCACAAACTAAATACCTTAGACAAATATCTCATAGGCATTCTTGAAACACACATTCTTTTGTAATGCATTAGGATGGATGTGGAAGTATATACGCTGTTACGACCCATCCATAAATTATGATAGTATACCTACCCACGTTGTAATTACTACCGTGTGATTATCTGTCCAGTTTATCCTTTTGGCTGATGTAGATTAATGGTTATTTCAAAGCTGATATGTTTAACCATTACAGTATTTTACCCAGCGTTTTTGATCACTTTACTCTCAGTCCGAAATATCCAGAAATGTCCGTTATTCTCTACATAGTTAACATGTTTATAGTTGTAGTTAACATTGGAGGTAACAAGGCAGAATTAAAAATCTAGAACTGAGGAATTAAATGTTAATGAGCATAAGGGCGAGTAAGTGAGACAATACAACCATCAGTGTTGAAAGTGTGGGCTACTAACAGTCATGGTGTCCGGTGTGTGAGAGGGGGTAACTGTCAGTTACGGTGTACGTTGGGTGGGAGGCCCGGAAATTGTTATAATGTCCATTGGGTGGAGGGGAGAGTCACTGTCAGTCATTATGTCCGTTAAGTGGGAGGTTTGGCCTCTGTCATGGTGTCAGTAGCGTGGAATGCTGAGCCACTGTCAGTCATGGTATTCGTTGGTTAGAGGGTTGGCCACTGCATAATGACCGTTGGGTGGGTGGGCTAGGCAACTGTTATAATGTCCATTGGGTGGAAGGGAGAGTCACTGTCAGTTATGGTGTTCGTTAAGTGTGAGGGTCGGCCGCTGTCATGGTGTCCGTAGCGTGGAATGCTGAGCCACTGTCAATCATGGTGTTCGTTGATTGGAGGATCGGCACCTGAATAGTGACCGTTGGGTGGGGGGCTAAGCAACTGTCAGTCATGGTGTGCGTTAGCCACTGTCATAGTGTCCGTTGGGTACAAGAGTGACCCACTGTGTCTCATGGTGTTCGTTGGTTGGGAGAGTCGGCGGCAGCATAGTTACCATTGTGAGAAACCTTTTCTCGTTGTGTTTGTTTTTCACTGTCAGTCGTAGTGTTTGACTTACATGATTTAACATATTGGATAATTTAGAAATGTTAAGTTAATTAGTAACGTAATGGTTATCTCACCAAAATGAGATGAAAAATGCCTTTTTAAGGGGGTTAAGTTAGGACTGTAAAGTCCTCTCTAACACTTAACCCCATCTTATAATAATCTTATATATGTGGAGTTCTTGAGCAAGAAAATGCAGCTAAATTAATTTTTTTGTAATAATTGCGTAAATACTTAAGATATATTTATATATAATTTTATAGACTTTGTTTTCACTCGGAAATGCAAATTAATATTTTGTAAAAATATGTTTGGAGATATAAATGTAAAAGTGAACCAATGGCAGTACCAGGTGTTGTTCATTTTAGGAGCGATATTTCATTTTATTGTTACCAATGCATCACCTTTAGTTTAGCTACCAGTGTAATGCAGTTACAAATAAAAAATAATTTGTTGAAATATAGTTCCTATATTTTATCTTGGATTGTCAATAAGCATCTTGTATTTAACAATACCAATCCTATATTTATACTTACTCTATTTGAACATTTCATATTATATTCTGGCTATAATGGAATACAAATTGCATAGTTAATGGGCGTAATTCCGCTAAAACTGGTTACTAAAGTAGATAATCTTAAACAACTACATTAAGGTTGAATTACAAATAATAATTATTATATTACATTTATCAATTCACTGTAACTGTTTATAAAAGGAATAACTTTTCATTATAGTGAAATCACGATTAGTAAAAGTAGTTTATTACATAGTTAATCCATTCAAAAATTATTTATTTAAATGTACTATTAAAAATATTTATATTCTATTTATATCCATACACAACCGATAGTAAAACTATATTGAACCATTTCAGCTAACTTATTTAATTAGTGGATCTATTAAGCTAACAGCAAAATTCCTATAAATGTTAAAGCCCAACGTTTACCCTATTCAAAAGACCTGCGGACAACTTTGTAGTTCCGTTTTCTTATAATGCAGAGTGACAGCCATGAACGATTTGGCAGAGGAATGGTCAAGGAATTGGTGAACTCGGAGATGTTGGTAGTAGGGAGTCGTGAAACTTGAAGCAACATTTGTAAGCATAACATCTTGCCTAACTTCAACGCCTGACAGCTGCTCCATATTGATCGCTGCAGCTAACGACCTTGCAGACGGCCATCAAACACCATTTACGATGCATCAGGACCAATCTCGGCTCGACCAAGATGGCAGTAGCCGTTTTTACTCATCGCCACGACCTCCCAGTGTATTACTCAATCAAAAGGAACATAACGTCTAAGTATTAAGAATGGGTCGACTTTAACCCCATCGGCCATCGCTCATTCACAGGTCGTGGAATATAGTTGAGGGTACCTGCCAAACGACTGATAGAAAGGCTGGTGATGGAGAAGCTCATAAGGGTGGGTGTGGATGTGGACTTAACAACTCCTGTTACAGCTCCATGTTTGGTCCCAAAGTCACTGTGTCGTCATGTGTCAACGTTATTTTAGACAATAACACTGACATACGACACGTTCGCTGAGGCCGTGAAGCAAAATGGTTCATCAGTAAGGCACGCCATCCAGATGTAGGAGACCTCTACAGATGTAACTAACGTGCAGAGTCTCTCATGTCCACCTCAGGTCCATAAGTACTTACTGGACCTTCATTAGATCTGGTATAATTTGAGACACGAAAGAATAACGATGTGAAATCTAGAAACCAATGGAATTTGTAGGGACCCTACTTTAAACCAAGGGACATAATTTGCTTTATTGGAAAAATATCAAACAATAGACTGTTTCAGTATTTATTTGTTCCTTTGTATGTCTTTTTTATCGTAACTTTTTGATTAATTAGAATTATGTGATTGGTAAAGTTTTAAAACATGTACTGATATTCATTTCAGTGGATGACTATATATGACCTTAAAAACAGATTTCTTACAACCCTGACTCAATATAAGTTATTAATATCATTAAAGTAATAATATTTTCAAAGAACTAAATATAACCTGGTATAGTTTGAATAAAAGAAAACCTTGTATGATGTATCTAAAGTGTGTAGTGGCCACACAAAACATTTACAATGTTTTATGGTTACCAGATGCCTTAAATAAATTACACGAGACTTTACAACGTTGCGTTTACACTGGTGAAAATACCACAATAAGCAGTTTGAGCTTTTAGCTATAGTTCTTACTTAAATAAAAGGTATGTAAAATGTTTCTGGGCCTTTTTACAGAGGTTGTGAAGTTAGACTTGTTTTTTATTTTATTTTAATTAGTTTTCGAATATATACAGGGTTAAGTTAAGAAAGGTGCCGTGGCTATATATATTTCATGATTGTACACGTAAATATTGAGCAGACTATCAAGGATAGTCTTTTGTTAATTCTGCTTCATTAGATTCTATCTGTCTGTTTTTGTTTACAGAAAAATGATTATCTTATGAACGTTCAATTGACTGAGATTAAATGTTGCACAGCTCTTTGCATTAAAACTATTAAACATATAAAAAAATAGCCATTGAGTTATTTTTACCAATTCCTAAATGGCGATGGTTTATATTTGTTAAATCAAAATATCCTGTAAACTGTTAGATTCATCAATTTTAAACGAAAACAATAATGGTTTTGTTTATGTCATTAGAAATATATTGTTACCTTGATTTTTATAAAAAGTAAATTATTAATTTAGTTTTGTTAAACAACGTGTTTCACTAAATTCTCTGAAAGCTGTAAAATGTATGTTTTACCAAAACTCCACTAGTGATCAATTTACAATAAAAGTTAAAGTACCAATAGATTTGAAATGAATTAGCTATACAATTTTGTTTCTATATAAAATTGATAAACCTGTTTACAATATATATTGATTTAAACAATGTAAACAACCACCAATTTCAATGTATAAGATACCTCAATATATACTGTAACATGTGTAGCAGATTTAATCTAAGGAACTGTGCAACATTTAAGGTTATTTGGTCAAACAACTCTTTTATTAAATACACAAACTGACAGATAGACACTAAACCGAGCGGAATTCGATAAAACTTTATCCATGATTTTCTGCTCAAACTTTAGTGTATATCTAAAAATATATAGCCAGGAAAATTTTATTTTCACAAAGAAAATAAAATGGTAGTCAAGGTTCGTATGTGTGCCTCGAAAGAGAACTGAGTGTAGACTTGTAAATAGCTGAAAAATCAGAACAAACACCGACGAGGCTTCGGATTCCAACGTTAAAGCGTAGGTTCCTTTAGTTGGCTATTGGGCTACTGAATAAATAGCACCTTTATGAGAAACCATTGAACTTAGAAATTAACAATTACTACACTCGTTCACCTACACAATCATACTCAATTACATCTCATAATCCACCCATATCTTAGAACATCTTGGCGTCTTACTAATAAATAATGAAATTTCATAATTAAAACATGGTTGTGCAAAACAGAGTATTGATATATATAAAAATAAATCTAAACATACACCCACATTGATATTTAAGGTGACATTAATGCTAACAACGACATAGAAGGTAACTTTTGTTATTAAATTGAGCAAAAATTACTATACAATTTAAAAAAAAAAAAAAAAAACTAACTTACATTACAATCAAAATACCATACATATTGGAAACTATGTAAAAATACAAATATAAAGTTTCATTTATTGTGAACAAAGCTTTTTTAAACATTTAAACCCAAGTATTTATCAGAGACACTGAATTAATTTAAAAGTGGCCTATTTTATTTATATTTATCTTGTTTGTATGGCTATAAGAGCCGTTGTTTTGTGTCAAATTATGATTGTTACATATTAAGTTTGGTACCAAGCTATATTTTGAGTTTTTTTTTATGATAAATATTCCAATATTTATAAGTATTAAATTATATTGGCATTAATATTGGAATTCTTATCATAAAAAAAACTCAAAAATAGCCTAGGTACAAACTTAAAATGTAACAATCATAATTGACAACAAAACAACGGCTCTTATAGCCATACAACAAGATAAATATATAAACTAGGCACATATAAATTAATTCAGTGTACTCTTATAAATACTTGGGTTTAAAATGATAAAAAGCTTTGTACACAATAAATGAACTTTATATTTGTATTTTTACATAGTTTTCCAAATTATGGTATTTTGATTGTAAGTAAGTAGTTTTTTTTTTTTTTTTTTTAATTGTATAGTAATTTATTTGCAATTAATAACAAAAGTTACCTTCTATGTACGTTTAGCATTATTGTCACCTTAAATATCAATGTGGGTGTATTATTATATTTATTTATTATGATATACAATCTCTGTATTGCACAACCATGTTTTAATATGAATTCATTATTTATTAGTAAGACGCCGATCGTCAAGATATGGGTGGATATGAGAAGTAAATGAGTATGATTAGTGTAGGTGAACGAGTGTAGTCATTGTTACTTACTAAGTTCAATGGTTTCTCATAAAGAGCTATTTATTCATAGCCCAATAGCCAACTAAGGAACCTACAGCTTTACGTAGAATCCGAGCCACGTGGTGTTGTTCTGATTTTCAGCTAATTTACAAGACTGACACTCAGTTCTCTTTCGAGCAACACATACGAACCTTGACTACCATCCAACATGGACACCCCACACTTCTCTAGTAGTGTCCATGCCGATAGCAACCATTTAACGGACGCCATGTCGGTATTAAGAGGACCGAGTATAGAACCTATCACCTACCACACAATTCTGTGTCCCCAAGTAGCTGGGTTACAACACTGTGCCACTAGTGCTCACATACGATTTCCAATTTAAATTCCCCTCAGTAAGACTAGGACAATTCAGTCCACAATATTTGCACATTGGTGTTCTGTTCACCATTCAATAATCCTAAATTTACTTCTCTTGTTCATATTTACTCTATTTAGTTACCGTTCTTATTAAAATGCATTCTTTATATATACTGTATTAACGTATATTCTAATAACACAAAGGTTAAGTGCTAAAATATATCTCACCTCTGGTACTAACCATAACTATATTACAGTGAGGGGCTACTTCCTACCCTCAACCCCTTAGTGGCACTTCTGTTCTAGTTTTGACCTAAAGTGAGTTCCAGTTTCCACTTTAGCTGCTTTATATAATAGGGTTACTGATTACATTAATGAATGTATAAAGGATAATTCACCTATCGACTTACGGAGTTTGATTGTTTTTACAGTTACAGAATTTAGAATTACTTATCAAAACAATAACATAATTATTTGATATTTTTACATTACTTGTTTTATTCAATCCATAAAATTCCAGAATGAAAAAAAGAAAATATTTTATTACAATCAAACTCATCGAGAGGGTAAATACAAACATATTTAATAATCCCCCATTTCCCGTCCAGGCTCGTTTATCATGGCTTACCACTGTCAGCAGTTGGCACATTTACCACTAGCTTGTCACTACAGAGTTGAAAAGGAATACATATTTAATACTCCCCACACTTCCAGTCCAGGCTCGTTTATCACAGCTTACCGCTGTCAGCAGTTGGCACATTTACCACTAGCTTGTTACTACAGAGTTGAACAGGAATACATATTTAATACTCCCCACACTTCCAGTCCAGGCTCGTTTATCACAGCTTACCGCTGTCAGCAGTTGGCACATTTACCACTAGCTTGTTACTACAGAGTTGAACAGGAATACATATTTAATACTCCCCACACTTCCAGTCCAGGCTCGATTATCACGGCTTACTGCTGTCAGCAGTTGGCACATTTACCACTAGCTTGTCACTACAGAGTTGAACAGGAATACATATTTAATACTCCCCACACTTCCAGTCCAGGCTCGTTTATCACAGCTTACCGCTGTCAGCAGTTGGCACATTTACCACTAGCTTGTTACTACAGAGTTGAACAGGAATACATATTTAATATTCCCCACACTTCCAGTCCAGGCTCGATTATCACGGCTTACCGCTGTCAGCAGTTGGCACATTTACCACTAGCTTGTTACTACAGAGTTGAACAGGAATACATATTTAATACTCCCCACACTTCCAGTCCAGGCTCGTTTATCACGGCTTACCGCTGTCAGCAATTGGCACATTTACCACTAGCTTGTTACTACAGAGTTGAACAGGAATACATATTTAATACTCCCCACACTTCCAGTCCAGGCTCGTTTATCACGGCTTACCGCTGTCAGCAGTTGGCACATTTACCACTAGCTTGTTACTACAGAGTTGAACAGGAATACATATTTAATACTCCCCACACTTCCCGTCCAGGCTCGTTTATCACGGCTTACCGCTGTCAGCAGTTGGCACATTTACCACTAGCTTGTTACTACAGAGTTGAACAGGAATACATATTTAATACTCCCCACACTTCCAGTCCAGGCTCGTTTATCACGGCTTACCGCTGTAAGCAGTTGGCACATTTACCACTAGCTTGTTACTACAGAGTTGAACAGGAATACATATTTAATACTCCCCACACTTCCCGTCCAGGCTCGTTTATCACGGCTTACCGCTGTCAGCAGTTGGCACATTTACCACTAGCTTGTTACTACAGAGTTGAACAGGAATACATATTTAATACTCCCCACACTTCCAGTCCAGGCTCGTTTATCACAGCTTACCGCTGTCAGCAGTTGGCACATTTACCACTAGCTTGTTACTACAGAGTTGAACAGGAATACATATTTAATACTCCCCACACTTCCAGTCCAGGCTCGATTATCACGGCTTACCGCTGTCAGCAGTTGGCACATTTACCACTAGCTTGTTACTACAGAGTTGAACAGGAATACATATTTAATACTCCCCACACTTCCCGTCCAGGCTCGTTTATCACGGCTTACCGCTGTCAGCAGTTGGCACATTTACCACTAGCTTGTTACTACAGAGTTGAACAGGAATACATATTTAATACTCCCCACACTTCCAGTCCAGGCTCGATTATCACAGCTTACCGCTGTCAGCAGTTGGCACATTTACCACTAGCTTATCACTACAGAGTTGAACAGGAATACATATTTAATACTCCCCACACTTCCCGTCCAGGCTCGTTTATCACGGCTTACCGCTGTCAGCAGTTGGCACATTTACCACTAGCTTATCACTACAGAGTTGAACAGGAATACATATTTAATACTCCCCACACTTCCAGTCCAGGCTCGATTATCACGGCTTACCGCTGTCAGCAGTTGGCACATTTACCACTAGCTTGTCACTACAGAGTTGAACAGGAATACATATTTAATACTAACCACACTTCCAGTCCAGGCTCGACTATTACGGCTTACCGCTGTCAGCAGTTGGCACATTTACCACTAGCTTGTCACTACAGAGTTGAACAGGAATACATATTTAATACTCCCCACACTTCCCGTCCAGGCTCGTTTATCACGGCTTACCGCTGTCAGCAGTTGGCACATTTACAACTAGCTTGTCACTACAAAGTTGAACAGGAATACATATTTAATACTCCCCACACTTCCCGTCCAGGCTCGTTTATCACGGCCTACCGCTGTCAGCAGTTGGCACATTTACCACTAGCTTGTCACTACAGAGTTGAACAGGAATACATATTTAATACTCCCCACACTTCCCGTCCAGGCTCGTTTATCACAGCTTACCGCTGTCAGCAGTTAGCACATTTACCACTAGCTTGTCACTACAGAGTTGAACAGGAATACATATTTAATACTCCCCACACTTCCCGTCCAGGCTCGATTATCACGGCTTACCGCTGTCAGCAGTTGGCACATTTACAACTAGCTTGTCACTACAAAGTTGAACAGGAATACATATTTAATACTCCCCACACTTCCCGTCCAGGCTCATTTATCATGGCTTACCGCTGTCAGCAGTTGGCACATTTACCACTAGCTTGTCACTACAGAGTTGAACAGGAATACATATTTAATACTCCCCACACTTCCCGTCCAGGCTCGTTTATCACGGCTTACCGCTGTCAGCAGTTGGCACATTTACGACTAGCTTGTCACTACAAAGTTGAACAGGAATACATATTTAATACTCCCCACACTTCCAGTCCAGGCTCGTTTATCACGGCTTACCGCTGTCAGCAGTTGGCACATTTACCACTAGCTTGTTACTACAGAGTTGAACAGGAATACATATTTAATACTCCCCACACTTCCAGTCCAGGCTCGTTTATCACGGCTTACCGCTGTCAGCAGTTGGCACATTTACCACTAGCTTGTTACTACAGAGTTGAACAGGAATACATATTTAATACTCCCCACACTTTCCTTCCAGGCTCGTTTATCACGGCTTACCGCTGTCAGCAGTTAGCACATTTACCACTAGCTTGTTACTACAGAGTTGAACAGGAATACATATTTAATACTCCCCACACTTCCAGTCCAGGCTCGATTATCACGGCTTACCGCTGTCAGCAGTTGGCACATTTACCACTAGCTTGTTACTACAGAGTTGAACAGGAATACATATTTAATACTCCCCACACTTCCCGTCCAGGCTCGTTTATCACGGCTTACCGCTGTCAGCAGTTGGCACATTTACCACTAGCTTGTTACTACAGAGTTGAACAGGAATACATATTTAATACTCCCCACACTTCCAGTCCAGGCTCGTTTATCACAGCTTACCGCTGTCAGCAGTTGGCACATTTACCACTAGCTTGTTACTACAGAGTTGAACAGGAATACATATTTAATACTCCCCACACTTCCAGTCCAGGCTCGATTATCACGGCTTACCGCTGTCAGCAGTTGGCACATTTACCACTAGCTTATCACTACAGAGTTGAACAGGAATACATATTTAATACTCCCCACACTTCCAGTCCAGGCTCGATTATCACGGCTTACCGCTGTCAGCAGTTGGCACATTTACCACTAGCTTGTCACTACAGAGTTGAACAGGAATACATATTTAATACTCCCCACACTTCCCGTCCAGGCTCGTTTATCACGGCTTACCGCTGTCAGCAGTTGGCACATTTACCACTAGCTTATCACTACAGAGTTGAACAGGAATACATATTTAATACTCCCCACACTTCCAGTCCAGGCTCGATTATCACGGCTTACTGCTTTCAGCAGTTGGCACATTTACCACTAGCTTGTCACTACAGAGTTGAACAGGAATACATATTTAATACTCCCCACACTTCCCGTCCAGGCTCGTTTATCACGGCTTACCGCTGTCAGCAGTTGGCACATTTACTACTAGCTTGTTACTACAGAGTTGAACAGGAATACATATTTAATACTCCCCACACTTCCCGTCCAGGCTCGTTTATCACGGCTTACCGCTGTCAGCAGTTGGCACATTTACCACTAGCTTGTTACTACAGAGTTGAACAGGAATACATATTTAATACTCCCCACACTTCCAGTCCAGGCTCGTTTATCACAGCTTACCACTGTCAGCAGTTGGCACATTTACCACTAGCTTGTTACTACAGAGTTGAACAGGAATACATATTTAATACTCCCCACACTTCCAGTCCAGGCTCGATTATCACGGCTTACCGCTGTCAGCAGTTGGCACATTTACCACTAGCTTGTTACTACAGAGTTGAACAGGAATACATATTTAATACTCCCCACACTTCCCGTCCAGGCTCGTTTATCACGACTTACCGCTGTCAGCAGTTGGCACATTTACCACTAGCTTGTTACTACAGAGTTGAACAGGAATACATATTTAATACTCCCCACACTTCCAGTCCAGGCTCGATTATCACGGCTTACCGCTGTCAGCAGTTGGCACATTTACCACTAGCTTATCACTACAGAGTTGAACAGGAATACATATTTAATACTCCCCACACTTCCCGTCCAGGCTCGTTTATCACGGCTTACCGCTGTCAGCAGTTGGCACATTTACCACTAGCTTATCACTACAGAGTTGAACAGGAATACATATTTAATACTCCCCACACTTCCAGTCCAGGCTCGATTATCACGGCTTACCGCTGTCAGCAGTTGGCACATTTACCACTAGCTTGTCACTACAGAGTTGAACAGGAATACATATTTAATACTAACCACACTTCCAGTCCAGGCTCGATTATCACGGCTTACCGCTGTCAGCAGTTGGCACATTTACCACTAGCTTATCACTACAGAGTTGAACAGGAATACATATTTAATACTCCCCACACTTCCAGTCCAGGCTCGATTATCACGGCTTGCCGCTGTCAGCAGTGGGCACATTTACCACTCCAGGCTCGTTTATCACGGCTTACCGCTGTCAGCAGTTGGCACATTTACAACTAGCTTGTCACTACAAAGTTGAACAGGAATACATATTTAATACTCCCCACACTTCCCGTCCAGGCTCGTTTATCACGGCTTACCGCTGTCAGCAGTTGGCACATTTACCACTAGCTTGTCACTACAGAGTTGAACAGGAATACATATTTAATACTCCCCACACTTCCCGTCCAGGCTCGTTTAACACAGCTTACCGCTGTCAGCAGTTGGCACATTTACCACTAGCTTGTCACTACAGAGTTGAACAGGAATACATATTTAATACTCCCCACACTTCCCGTCCAGGCTCGATTATCACGGCTTACCGCTGTCAGCAGTTGGCACATTTACAACTAGCTTGTCACTACAAAGTTGAACAGGAATACATATTTAATACTCCCCACACTTCCCGTCCAGGCTCGTTTATCACGGCTTACCGCTGTCAGCAGTTGGCACATTTACCACTAGCCTGTCACTACAGAGTTGAACAGGAATACATATTTAATACTCCCCACACTTCCCGTCCAGGCTCGTTTATCACGGCTTACCGCTGTCAGCAGTTGGCACATTTACAACTAGCTTGTCACTACAAAGTTGAACAGGAATACATATTTAATACTCCCCACACTTCCAGTCCAGGCTCGTTTATCACGGCTTACCGCTGTCAGCAGTTGGCACATTTACCACTAGCTTGTCACTACAGAGTTGAACAGGAATACATATTTAATACTCCCCACACTTCCAGTCTAAGCTTGTTTATCACGGCTTACCGCTGTCAGCAGTTGGCACATTTACCACTAGCTTGTCACTACAGAGTTGAACAGGAATACATATTTAATACTTCCCACACTTCCAGTCCAGGCTCGTTTATCACGGCTTACACTGTCAGCAGTTGGCACATTTACCACTAGCTTGTCACTACAGAGTTGAACAGGAATACATATTTCATACTTCCAACACTTCCAGTCCAGGCTCGTTTATCACGGCTTACCACTGTCAGCAGTTGGCACATTTACCACTAGCTTGTCACTACAGAGTTGAACAGGAATACATATTTAATACTCCCCACACTTCCAGTCTAGGCTCGTTTATCACGGCTTACCGCTGTCAGCAGTTGGCACATTTACCACTAGCTTGTCACTACAGAGTTGAACAGGAATACAGATTTAATACTCCCCACACTTCCCGTCCAGGCTCGTTTATCACGGCTTACCGCTGTCAGCAGTTGGCACATTTACCACTAGCTTGTCACTACAGATTTGGACAGGAATACATATTTAATACTCCCCACACTTCCAGTCCAGGCTTGTTTATCACGGCTTACCGCTGTCAGCAGTTGGCACATTTACCACTAGCTTATCACTACAGAGTTGAACAGGAATACATATTTAATACTCCCCACACTTCCAGTCCAGGCTCGTTTATCACGGCTTACCGCTGTCAGCAGTTGGCACATTTACCACTAGCTTGTCACTACAGAGTTGAACAGGAATACATATTTAATACTCCCCACACTTCCAGTCCAGGCTCGTTTATCACAGCTTACCACTGTCAGCAGTTGGCACATTTACCACTAGCTTGTTACTACAGAGTTGAACAGGAATACATATTTAATACTCCCCACACTTCCAGTCCAGGCTCGATTATCACGGCTTACCGCTGTCAGCAGTTGGCACATTTACCACTAGCTTGTTACTACAGAGTTGAACAGGAATACATATTTAATACTCCCCACACTTCCCGTCCAGGCTCGTTTATCACGACTTACCGCTGTCAGCAGTTGGCACATTTACCACTAGCTTGTTACTACAGAGTTGAACAGGAATACATATTTAATACTCCCCACACTTCCAGTCCAGGCTCGATTATCACGGCTTACCGCTGTCAGCAGTTGGCACATTTACCACTAGCTTATCACTACAGAGTTGAACAGGAATACATATTTAATACTCCCCACACTTCCCGTCCAGGCTCGTTTATCACGGCTTACCGCTGTCAGCAGTTGGCACATTTACCACTAGCTTATCACTACAGAGTTGAACAGGAATACATATTTAATACTCCCCACACTTCCAGTCCAGGCTCGATTATCACGGCTTACCGCTGTCAGCAGTTGGCACATTTACCACTAGCTTGTCACTACAGAGTTGAACAGGAATACATATTTAATACTAACCACACTTCCAGTCCAGGCTCGATTATCACGGCTTACCGCTGTCAGCAGTTGGCACATTTACCACTAGCTTATCACTACAGAGTTGAACAGGAATACATATTTAATACTCCCCACACTTCCAGTCCAGGCTCGATTATCACGGCTTGCCGCTGTCAGCAGTGGGCACATTTACCACTCCAGGCTCGTTTATCACGGCTTACCGCTGTCAGCAGTTGGCACATTTACAACTAGCTTGTCACTACAAAGTTGAACAGGAATACATATTTAATACTCCCCACACTTCCCGTCCAGGCTCGTTTATCACGGCTTACCGCTGTCAGCAGTTGGCACATTTACCACTAGCTTGTCACTACAGAGTTGAACAGGAATACATATTTAATACTCCCCACACTTCCCGTCCAGGCTCGTTTAACACAGCTTACCGCTGTCAGCAGTTGGCACATTTACCACTAGCTTGTCACTACAGAGTTGAACAGGAATACATATTTAATACTCCCCACACTTCCCGTCCAGGCTCGATTATCACGGCTTACCGCTGTCAGCAGTTGGCACATTTACAACTAGCTTGTCACTACAAAGTTGAACAGGAATACATATTTAATACTCCCCACACTTCCCGTCCAGGCTCGTTTATCACGGCTTACCGCTGTCAGCAGTTGGCACATTTACCACTAGCCTGTCACTACAGAGTTGAACAGGAATACATATTTAATACTCCCCACACTTCCCGTCCAGGCTCGTTTATCACGGCTTACCGCTGTCAGCAGTTGGCACATTTACAACTAGCTTGTCACTACAAAGTTGAACAGGAATACATATTTAATACTCCCCACACTTCCAGTCCAGGCTCGTTTATCACGGCTTACCGCTGTCAGCAGTTGGCACATTTACCACTAGCTTGTCACTACAGAGTTGAACAGGAATACATATTTAATACTCCCCACACTTCCAGTCTAAGCTTGTTTATCACGGCTTACCGCTGTCAGCAGTTGGCACATTTACCACTAGCTTGTCACTACAGAGTTGAACAGGAATACATATTTAATACTTCCCACACTTCCAGTCCAGGCTCGTTTATCACGGCTTACCACTGTCAGCAGTTGGCACATTTACCACTAGCTTGTCACTACAGAGTTGAACAGGAATACATATTTCATACTTCCAACACTTCCAGTCCAGGCTCGTTTATCACGGCTTACCACTGTCAGCAGTTGGCACATTTACCACTAGCTTGTCACTACAGAGTTGAACAGGAATACATATTTAATACTCCCCACACTTCCAGTCTAGGCTCGTTTATCACGGCTTACCGCTGTCAGCAGTTGGCACATTTACCACTAGCTTGTCACTACAGAGTTGAACAGGAATACAGATTTAATACTCCCCACACTTCCCGTCCAGGCTCGTTTATCACGGCTTACCGCTGTCAGCAGTTGGCACATTTACCACTAGCTTGTCACTACAGATTTGGACAGGAATACATATTTAATACTCCCCACACTTCCAGTCCAGGCTTGTTTATCACGGCTTACCGCTGTCAGCAGTTGGCACATTTACCACTAGCTTATCACTACAGAGTTGAACAGGAATACATATTTAATACTCCCCACACTTCCAGTCCAGGCTCGATTATCACGGCTTACCGCTGTCAGCAGTTGGCACATTTACCACTAGCTTGTCACTACAGAGTTGAACAGGAATACATATTTAATACTAACCACACTTCCAGTCCAGGCTCGTTTATCACGGCTTACCGCTGTCAGCAGTTGGCACATTTACCACTAGCTTATCACTACAGAGTTGAACAGGAATACATATTTAATACTCCCCACACTTCCAGTCCAGGCTCGATTATCACGGCTTACCGCTGTCAGCAGTTGGCACATTTACCACTAGCTTGTCACTACAGAGTTGAACAGGAATACATATTTAATACTCCCCACACTTCCCGTCCAGGCTCGTTTATCACGGCTTACCGCTGTCAGCAGTTGGCACATTTACCACTAGCTTATCACTACAGAGTTGAACAGGAATACATATTTAATACTCCCCACACTTCCAGTCCAGGCTCGATTATCACGGCTTACCGCTGTCAGCAGTTGGCACATTTACCACTAGCTTGTCACTACAGAGTTGAACAGGAATACATATTTAATACTCCCCACACTTCCCGTCCAGGCTCGTTTATCACGGCTTACCGCTGTCAGCAGTTGGCACATTTACAACTAGCTTGTCACTACAAAGTTGAACAGGAATACATATTTAATACTCCCCACACTTCCCGTCCAGGCTCGTTTATCACGGCTTACCGCTGTCAGCAGTTGGCACATTTACCACTAGCTTGTCACTACAGAGTTGAACAGGAATACATATTTAATACTCCCCACACTTCCCGTCCAGGCTCGTTTAACACAGCTTACCGCTGTCAGCAGTTGGCACATTTACCACTAGCTTGTCACTACAGAGTTGAACAGGAATACATATTTAATACTCCCCACACTTCCCGTCCAGGCTCGATTATCACGGCTTACCGCTGTCAGCAGTTGGCACATTTACAACTAGCTTGTCACTACAAAGTTGAACAGGAATACATATTTAATACTCCCCACACTTCCCGTCCAGGCTCGTTTATCACGGCTTACCGCTGTCAGCAGTTGGCACATTTACCACTAGCTTGTCACTACAGAGTTGAACAGGAATACATATTTAATACTCCCCACACTTCCCGTCCAGGCTCGTTTATCACGGCTTACCGCTGTCAGCAGTTGGCACATTTACAACTAGCTTGTCACTACAAAGTTGAACAGGAATACATATTTAATACTCCCCACACTTCCAGTCCAGGCTCGTTTATCACGGCTTACCGCTGTCAGCAGTTGGCACATTTACCACTAGCTTGTCACTACAGAGTTGAACAGGAATACATATTTAATACTCCCCACACTTCCAGTCTAAGCTTGTTTATCACGGCTTACCGCTGTCAGCAGTTGGCACATTTACCACTAGCTTGTCACTACAGAGTTGAACAGGAATACATATTTAATACTCCCCACACTTCCAGTCCAGGCTCGTTTATCACAGCTTACCGCTGTCAGCAGTTGGCACATTTACCACTAGCTTGTTACTACAGAGTTGAACAGGAATACATATGTAATACTCCCCACACTTCCAGTCCAGGATTGATTATCACGGCTTACCGCTGTCAGCAGTTGGCACATTTACCACTAGCTTATCACTACAGAGTTGAACAGGAATACATATTTAATACTCCCCACACTTCCAGTCCAGGCTCGATTATCACGGCTTACCGCTGTCAGCAGTTGGCACATTTACCACTAGCTTGTCACTACAGAGTTGAACAGGAATACATATTTAATACTCCCCACACTTCCCGTCCAGGCTCGTTTATCACGGCTTACCGCTGTCAGCAGTTGGCACATTTACCACTAGCTTATCACTACAGAGTTGAACAGGAATACATATTTAATACTCCCCACACTTCCAGTCCAGGCTCGATTATCACGGCTTACCGCTGTCAGCAGTTGGCACATTTACCACTAGCTTGTCACTACAGAGTTGAACAGGAATACATATTTAATACTCCCCACACTTCCCGTCCAGGCTCGTTTATCACGGCTTACCGCTGTCAGCAGTTGGCAGATTTACCACTAGCATGTTACTACAGAGTTGAACAGGAATACATATTTAATACTCCCCACACTTCCAGTCCAGGCTCGTTTATCACAGCTTACCACTGTCAGCAGTTGGCACATTTACCACTAGCTTGTTACTACAGAGTTGAACAGGAATACATATTTAATACTCCCCACACTTCCAGTCCAGGCTCGATTATCACGGCTTACCGCTGTCAGCAGTTGGCACATTTACCACTAGCTTGTTACTACAGAGTTGAACAGGAATACATATTTAATACTCCCCACACTTCCCGTCCAGGCTCGTTTATCACGGCTTACCGCTGTCAGCAGTTGGCACATTTACCACTAGCTTGTTACTACAGAGTTGAACAGGAATACATATTTAATACTCCCCACACTTCCAGTCCAGGCTCGATTATCACGGCTTACCGCTGTCAGCAGTTGGCACATTTACCACTAGCTTATCACTACAGAGTTGAACAGGAATACATATTTAATACTCCCCACACTTCCCGTCCAGGCTCGTTTATCACGGCTTACCGCTGTCAGCAGTTGGCACATTTACCACTAGCTTATCACTACAGAGTTGAACAGGAATACATATTTAATACTCCCCACACTTCCAGTCCAGGCTCGATTATCACGGCTTACCGCTGTCAGCAGTTGGCACATTTACCACTAGCTTGTCACTACAGAGTTGAACAGGAATACATATTTAATACTAACCACACTTCCAGTCCAGGCTCGTTTATCACGGCTTACCGCTGTCAGCAGTTGGCACATTTACCACTAGCTTATCACTACAGAGTTGAACAGGAATACATATTTAATACTCCCCACACTTCCAGTCCAGGCTCGATTATCACGGCTTACCGCTGTCAGCAGTTGGCACATTTACCACTAGCTTGTCACTACAGAGTTGAACAGGAATACATATTTAATACTCCCCACACTTACCGTCCAGGCTCGTTTATCACGGCTTACCGCTGTCAGCAGTTGGCACATTTACCACTAGCTTATCACTACAGAGTTGAACAGGAATACATATTTAATACTCCCCACACTTCCAGTCCAGGCTCGATTATCACGGCTTACCGCTGTCAGCAGTTGGCACATTTACCACTAGCTTGTCACTACAGAGTTGAACAGGAATACATATTTAATACTCCCCACACTTCCCGTCCAGGCTCGTTTATCACGGCTTACCGCTGTCAGCAGTTGGCACATTTACAACTAGCTTGTCACTACAAAGTTGAACAGGAATACATATTTAATACTCCCCACACTTCCCGTCCAGGCTCGTTTATCACGGCTTACCGCTGTCAGCAGTTGGCACATTTACCACTAGCTTGTTACTACAGAGTTGAACAGGAATACATATTTAATACTCCCCACACTTCCCGTCCAGTCTCGTTTAACACAGCTTACCGCTGTCAGCAGTTGGCACATTTACCACTAGCTTGTCACTACAGAGTTGAACAGGAATACATATTTAATACTCCCCACACTTCCCGTCCAGGCTCGATTATCACGGCTTACCGCTGTCAGCAGTTGGCACATTTACAACTAGCTTGTCACTACAAAGTTGAACAGGAATACATATTTAATACTCCCCACACTTCCCGTCCAGGCTCGTTTATCACGGCTTACCGCTGTCAGCAGTTGGCACATTTACCACTAGCTTGTCACTACAGAGTTGAACAGGAATACATATTTAATACTCCCCACACTTCCCGTCCAGGCTCGTTTATCACGGCTTACCGCTGTCAGCAGTTGGCACATTTACAACTAGCTTGTCACTACAGAGTTGAACAGGAATACATATTTAATACTCCCCACACTTCCAGTCCAGGCTCGTTTATCACGGCTTACCGCTGTCAGCAGTTGGCACATTTACCACTAGCTTGTCACTACAGAGTTGAACAGGAATACATATTTAATACTCCCCACACTTCCAGTCTAAGCTTGTTTATCACGGCTTACCGCTGTCAGCAGTTGGCACATTTACCACTAGCTTGTCACTACAGAGTTGAACAGGAATACATTTTTAATACTTCCCACACTTCCAGTCCAGGCTCGTTTATCACGGCTTACCGCTGTCAGCAGTTGGCACATTTACCACTAGCTTGTCACTACAGAGTTGAACAGGAATACATATTTCATACTTCCAACACTTCCAGTCCAGGCTCGTTTATCACGGCTTACCACTGTCAGCAGTTGGAACATTTACCACTAGCTTGTCACTACAGAGTTGAACAGGAATACATATTTAATACTCCCCACACTTCCAGTCTAGGCTCGTTTATCACGGCTTACCGCTGTCAGCAGTTGGCACATTTACCACTAGCTTGTCACTACAGAGTTGAACAGGAATACAGATTTAATACTCCCCACACTTCCCGTCCAGGCTCGTTTATCACGGCTTACCGCTGTCAGCAGTTGGCACATTTACCACTAGCTTGTCACTACAGAGTTGACCAGGAATACATATTTAATACTCCCCACACTTCCAGTCCAGGCTCGTTTATCACGGCTTACCGCTGTCAGCAGTTGGCTCATTTACCACTAGCTTGTCACTACAGAGTTGAACAGGAATACAGATATAATACTCCCCACACTTCCCGTCCGGGCTCGTTTATCACGGCTTACCGCTGTCAGCAGTTGGCACATTTACCACTAGCTTATCACTACAGAGTTGAACAGGAATACATATTTAATACTCCCCACACTTCCAGTCCAGGCTCGATTATCACGGCTTACCGCTGTCAGCAGTTGGCACATTTACCACTAGCTTGTCACTACAGAGTTGAACAGGAATACATATTTAATACTAACCACACTTCCAGTCCAGGCTCGTTTATCACAGCTTACCGCTGTCAGCAGTTGGCACATTTACCACTAGCTTATCACTACAGAGTTGAACAGGAATACATATTTAATACTCCCCACACTTCCAGTCCAGGTTAGATTATCACGGCTTACCGCTGTCAGCAGTTGGCACATTTACCACTAGCTTGTCACTACAGAGTTGAACAGGAATACATATTTAATACTCCCCACACTTCCCGTCCAGGCTCGTTTATCACGGCTTACCGCTGTCAGCAGTTGGCACATTTACCACTAGCTTATCACTACAGAGTTGAACAGGAATACATATTTAATACTCCCCACACTTCCAGTCCAGGCTCGATTATCACGGCTTACCGCTGTCAGCAGTTGGCACATTTACCACTAGCTTGTCACTACAGAGTTGAACAGGAATACATATTTAATACTCCCCACACTTCCCGTCCAGGCTCGTTTATCACGGCTTACCGCTGTCAGCAGTTGGCACATTTACAACTAGCTTGTCACTACAAAGTTGAACAGGAATACATATTTAATACTCCCCACACTTCCCGTCCAGGCTCGTTTATCACGGCTTACCGCTGTCAGCAGTTGGCACATTTACCACTAGCTTGTCACTACAGAGTTGAACAGGAATACATATTTAATACTCCCCACACTTCCCGTCCAGGCTCGTTTATCACGGCTTACCGCTGTCAGCAGTTGGCACATTTACCACTAGCTTGTTACTACAGAGTTGAACAGGAATACATATTTAATACTCCCCACACTTCCAGTCCAGGCTCGATTATCACGGCTTACCGCTGTCAGCAGTTGGCACATTTACCACTAGCTTGTTACTACAGAGTTGAACAGGAATACATATTTAATACTCCCCACACTTCCCGTCCAGGCTCGTTTATCACGACTTACCGCTGTCAGCAGTTGGCACATTTACCACTAGCTTGTTACTACAGAGTTGAACAGGAATACATATTTAATACTCCCCACACTTCCAGTCCAGGCTCGATTATCACGGCTTACCGCTGTCAGCAGTTGGCACATTTACCACTAGCTTATCACTACAGAGTTGAACAGGAATACATATTTAATACTCCCCACACTTCCCGTCCAGGCTCGTTTATCACGGCTTACCGCTGTCAGCAGTTGGCACATTTACCACTAGCTTATCACTACAGAGTTGAACAGGAATACATATTTAATACTCCCCACACTTCCAGTCCAGGCTCGATTATCACGGCTTACCGCTGTCAGCAGTTGGCACATTTACCACTAGCTTGTCACTACAGAGTTGAACAGGAATACATATTTAATACTAACCACACTTCCAGTCCAGGCTCGATTATCACGGCTTACCGCTGTCAGCAGTTGGCACATTTACCACTAGCTTATCACTACAGAGTTGAACAGGAATACATATTTAATACTCCCCACACTTCCAGTCCAGGCTCGATTATCACGGCTTGCCGCTGTCAGCAGTGGGCACATTTACCACTCCAGGCTCGTTTATCACGGCTTACCGCTGTCAGCAGTTGGCACATTTACAACTAGCTTGTCACTACAAAGTTGAACAGGAATACATATTTAATACTCCCTACACTTCCCGTCCAGGCTCGTTTATCACGGCTTACCGCTGTCAGCAGTTGGCACATTTACCACTAGCTTGTCACTACAGAGTTGAACAGGAATACATATTTAATACTCCCCACACTTCCCGTCCAGGCTCGTTTAACACAGCTTACCGCTGTCAGCAGTTGGCACATTTACCACTAGCTTGTCACTACAGAGTTGAACAGGAATACATATTTAATACTCCCCACACTTCCCGTCCAGGCTCGATTATCACGGCTTACCGCTGTCAGCAGTTGGCACATTTACAACTAGCTTGTCACTACAAAGTTGAACAGGAATACATATTTAATACTCCCCACACTTCCCGTCCAGGCTCGTTTATCACGGCTTACCGCTGTCAGCAGTTGGCACATTTACCACTAGCCTGTCACTACAGAGTTGAACAGGAATACATATTTAATACTCCCCACACTTCCCGTCCAGGCTCGTTTATCACGGCTTACCGCTGTCAGCAGTTGGCACATTTACAACTAGCTTGTCACTACAAAGTTGAACAGGAATACATATTTAATACTCCCCACACTTCCAGTCCAGGCTCGTTTATCACGGCTTACCGCTGTCAGCAGTTGGCACATTTACCACTAGCTTGTCACTACAGAGTTGAACAGGAATACATATTTAATACTCCCCACACTTCCAGTCTAAGCTTGTTTATCACGGCTTACCGCTGTCAGCAGTTGGCACATTTACCACTAGCTTGTCACTACAGAGTTGAACAGGAATACATATTTAATACTTCCCACACTTCCAGTCCAGGCTCGTTTATCACGGCTTACCACTGTCAGCAGTTGGCACATTTACCACTAGCTTGTCACTACAGAGTTGAACAGGAATACATATTTCATACTTCCAACACTTCCAGTCCAGGCTCGTTTATCACGGCTTACCACTGTCAGCAGTTGGCACATTTACCACTAGCTTGTCACTACAGAGTTGAACAGGAATACATATTTAATACTCCCCACACTTCCAGTCTAGGCTCGTTTATCACGGCTTACCGCTGTCAGCAGTTGGCACATTTACCACTAGCTTGTCACTACAGAGTTGAACAGGAATACAGATTTAATACTCCCCACACTTCCCGTCCAGGCTCGTTTATCACGGCTTACCGCTGTCAGCAGTTGGCACATTTACCACTAGCTTGTCACTACAGATTTGGACAGGAATACATATTTAATACTCCCCACACTTCCAGTCCAGGCTTGTTTATCACGGCTTACCGCTGTCAGCAGTTGGCACATTTACCACTAGCTTATCACTACAGAGTTGAACAGGAATACATATTTAATACTCCCCACACTTCCAGTCCAGGCTCGTTTATCACGGCTTACCGCTGTCAGCAGTTGGCACATTTACCACTAGCTTGTCACTACAGAGTTGAACAGGAATACATATTTAATACTCCCCACACTTCCAGTCCAGGCTCGTTTATCACAGCTTACCACTGTCAGCAGTTGGCACATTTACCACTAGCTTGTTACTACAGAGTTGAACAGGAATACATATTTAATACTCCCCACACTTCCAGTCCAGGCTCGATTATCACGGCTTACCGCTGTCAGCAGTTGGCACATTTACCACTAGCTTGTTACTACAGAGTTGAACAGGAATACATATTTAATACTCCCCACACTTCCCGTCCAGGCTCGTTTATCACGACTTACCGCTGTCAGCAGTTGGCACATTTACCACTAGCTTGTTACTACAGAGTTGAACAGGAATACATATTTAATACTCCCCACACTTCCAGTCCAGGCTCGATTATCACGGCTTACCGCTGTCAGCAGTTGGCACATTTACCACTAGCTTATCACTACAGAGTTGAACAGGAATACATATTTAATACTCCCCACACTTCCCGTCCAGGCTCGTTTATCACGGCTTACCGCTGTCAGCAGTTGGCACATTTACCACTAGCTTATCACTACAGAGTTGAACAGGAATACATATTTAATACTCCCCACACTTCCAGTCCAGGCTCGATTATCACGGCTTACCGCTGTCAGCAGTTGGCACATTTACCACTAGCTTGTCACTACAGAGTTGAACAGGAATACATATTTAATACTAACCACACTTCCAGTCCAGGCTCGATTATCACGGCTTACCGCTGTCAGCAGTTGGCACATTTACCACTAGCTTATCACTACAGAGTTGAACAGGAATACATATTTAATACTCCCCACACTTCCAGTCCAGGCTCGATTATCACGGCTTGCCGCTGTCAGCAGTGGGCACATTTACCACTCCAGGCTCGTTTATCACGGCTTACCGCTGTCAGCAGTTGGCACATTTACAACTAGCTTGTCACTACAAAGTTGAACAGGAATACATATTTAATACTCCCCACACTTCCCGTCCAGGCTCGTTTATCACGGCTTACCGCTGTCAGCAGTTGGCACATTTACCACTAGCTTGTCACTACAGAGTTGAACAGGAATACATATTTAATACTCCCCACACTTCCCGTCCAGGCTCGTTTAACACAGCTTACCGCTGTCAGCAGTTGGCACATTTACCACTAGCTTGTCACTACAGAGTTGAACAGGAATACATATTTAATACTCCCCACACTTCCCGTCCAGGCTCGATTATCACGGCTTACCGCTGTCAGCAGTTGGCACATTTACAACTAGCTTGTCACTACAAAGTTGAACAGGAATACATATTTAATACTCCCCACACTTCCCGTCCAGGCTCGTTTATCACGGCTTACCGCTGTCAGCAGTTGGCACATTTACCACTAGCCTGTCACTACAGAGTTGAACAGGAATACATATTTAATACTCCCCACACTTCCCGTCCAGGCTCGTTTATCACGGCTTACCGCTGTCAGCAGTTGGCACATTTACAACTAGCTTGTCACTACAAAGTTGAACAGGAATACATATTTAATACTCCCCACACTTCCAGTCCAGGCTCGTTTATCACGGCTTACCGCTGTCAGCAGTTGGCACATTTACCACTAGCTTGTCACTACAGAGTTGAACAGGAATACATATTTAATACTCCCCACACTTCCAGTCTAAGCTTGTTTATCACGGCTTACCGCTGTCAGCAGTTGGCACATTTACCACTAGCTTGTCACTACAGAGTTGAACAGGAATACATATTTAATACTTCCCACACTTCCAGTCCAGGCTCGTTTATCACGGCTTACCACTGTCAGCAGTTGGCACATTTACCACTAGCTTGTCACTACAGAGTTGAACAGGAATACATATTTCATACTTCCAACACTTCCAGTCCAGGCTCGTTTATCACGGCTTACCACTGTCAGCAGTTGGCACATTTACCACTAGCTTGTCACTACAGAGTTGAACAGGAATACATATTTAATACTCCCCACACTTCCAGTCTAGGCTCGTTTATCACGGCTTACCGCTGTCAGCAGTTGGCACATTTACCACTAGCTTGTCACTACAGAGTTGAACAGGAATACAGATTTAATACTCCCCACACTTCCCGTCCAGGCTCGTTTATCACGGCTTACCGCTGTCAGCAGTTGGCACATTTACCACTAGCTTGTCACTACAGATTTGGACAGGAATACATATTTAATACTCCCCACACTTCCAGTCCAGGCTTGTTTATCACGGCTTACCGCTGTCAGCAGTTGGCACATTTACCACTAGCTTATCACTACAGAGTTGAACAGGAATACATATTTAATACTCCCCACACTTCCAGTCCAGGCTCGATTATCACGGCTTACCGCTGTCAGCAGTTGGCACATTTACCACTAGCTTGTCACTACAGAGTTGAACAGGAATACATATTTAATACTAACCACACTTCCAGTCCAGGCTCGTTTATCACGGCTTACCGCTGTCAGCAGTTGGCACATTTACCACTAGCTTATCACTACAGAGTTGAACAGGAATACATATTTAATACTCCCCACACTTCCAGTCCAGGCTCGATTATCACGGCTTACCGCTGTCAGCAGTTGGCACATTTACCACTAGCTTGTCACTACAGAGTTGAACAGGAATACATATTTAATACTCCCCACACTTCCCGTCCAGGCTCGTTTATCACGGCTTACCGCTGTCAGCAGTTGGCACATTTACCACTACCTTATCACTACAGAGTTGAACAGGAATACATATTTAATACTCCCCACACTTCCAGTCCAGGCTCGATTATCACGGCTTACCGCTGTCAGCAGTTGGCACATTTACCACTAGCTTGTCACTACAGAGTTGAACAGGAATACATATTTAATACTCCCCACACTTCCCGTCCAGGCTCGTTTATCACGGCTTACCGCTGTCAGCAGTTGGCACATTTACAACTAGCTTGTCACTACAAAGTTGAACAGGAATACATATTTAATACTTCCCACACTTCCCGTCCAGGCTCGTTTATCACGGCTTACCGCTGTCAGCAGTTGGCACATTTACCACTAGCTTGTCACTACAGAGTTGAACAGGAATACATATTTAATACTCCCCACACTTCCCGTCCAGGCTCGTTTAACACAGCTTACCGCTGTCAGCAGTTGGCACATTTACCACTAGCTTGTCACTACAGAGTTGAACAGGAATACATATTTAATACTCCCCACACTTCCCGTCCAGGCTCGATTATCACGGCTTACCGCTGTCAGCAGTTGGCACATTTACAACTAGCTTGTCACTACAAAGTTGAACAGGAATACATATTTAATACTCCCCACACTTCCCGTCCAGGCTCGTTTATCACGGCTTACCGCTGTCAGCAGTTGGCACATTTACCACTAGCTTGTCACTACAGAGTTGAACAGGAATACATATTTAATACTCCCCACACTTCCCGTCCAGGCTCGTTTATCACGGCTTACCGCTGTCAGCAGTTGGCACATTTACAACTAGCTTGTCACTACAAAGTTGAACAGGAATACATATTTAATACTCCCCACACTTCCAGTCCAGGCTCGTTTATCACGGCTTACCGCTGTCAGCAGTTGGCACATTTACCACTAGCTTGTCACTACAGAGTTGAACAGGAATACATATTTAATACTCCCCACACTTCCAGTCTAAGCTTGTTTATCACGGCTTACCGCTGTCAGCAGTTGGCACATTTACCACTAGCTTGTCACTACAGAGTTGAACAGGAATACATATTTAATACTCCCCACACTTCCAGTCCAGGCTCGTTTATCACAGCTTACCGCTGTCAGCAGTTGGCACATTTACCACTAGCTTGTTACTACAGAGTTGAACAGGAATACATATGTAATACTCCCCACACTTCCAGTCCAGGATTGATTATCACGGCTTACCGCTGTCAGCAGTTGGCACATTTACCACTAGCTTATCACTACAGAGTTGAACAGGAATACATATTTAATACTCCCCACACTTCCAGTCCAGGCTCGATTATCACGGCTTACCGCTGTCAGCAGTTGGCACATTTACCACTAGCTTGTCACTACAGAGTTGAACAGGAATACATATTTAATACTCCCCACACTTCCCGTCCAGGCTCGTTTATCACGGCTTACCGCTGTCAGCAGTTGGCACATTTACCACTAGCTTATCACTACAGAGTTGAACAGGAATACATATTTAATACTCCCCACACTTCCAGTCCAGGCTCGATTATCACGGCTTACCGCTGTCAGCAGTTGGCACATTTACCACTAGCTTGTCACTACAGAGTTGAACAGGAATACATATTTAATACTCCCCACACTTCCCGTCCAGGCTCGTTTATCACGGCTTACCGCTGTCAGCAGTTGGCAGATTTACCACTAGCATGTTACTACAGAGTTGAACAGGAATACATATTTAATACTCCCCACACTTCCAGTCCAGGCTCGTTTATCACAGCTTACCACTGTCAGCAGTTGGCACATTTACCACTAGCTTGTTACTACAGAGTTGAACAGGAATACATATTTAATACTCCCCACACTTCCAGTCCAGGCTCGATTATCACGGCTTACCGCTGTCAGCAGTTGGCACATTTACCACTAGCTTGTTACTACAGAGTTGAACAGGAATACATATTTAATACTCCCCACACTTCCCGTCCAGGCTCGTTTATCACGGCTTACCGCTGTCAGCAGTTGGCACATTTACCACTAGCTTGTTACTACAGAGTTGAACAGGAATACATATTTAATACTCCCCACACTTCCAGTCCAGGCTCGATTATCACGGCTTACCGCTGTCAGCAGTTGGCACATTTACCACTAGCTTATCACTACAGAGTTGAACAGGAATACATATTTAATACTCCCCACACTTCCCGTCCAGGCTCGTTTATCACGGCTTACCGCTGTCAGCAGTTGGCACATTTACCACTAGCTTATCACTACAGAGTTGAACAGGAATACATATTTAATACTCCCCACACTTCCAGTCCAGGCTCGATTATCACGGCTTACCGCTGTCAGCAGTTGGCACATTTACCACTAGCTTGTCACTACAGAGTTGAACAGGAATACATATTTAATACTAACCACACTTCCAGTCCAGGCTCGTTTATCACGGCTTACCGCTGTCAGCAGTTGGCACATTTACCACTAGCTTATCACTACAGAGTTGAACAGGAATACATATTTAATACTCCCCACACTTCCAGTCCAGGCTCGATTATCACGGCTTACCGCTGTCAGCAGTTGGCACATTTACCACTAGCTTGTCACTACAGAGTTGAACAGGAATACATATTTAATACTCCCCACACTTCCCGTCCAGGCTCGTTTATCACGGCTTACCGCTGTCAGCAGTTGGCACATTTACCACTAGCTTATCACTACAGAGTTGAACAGGAATACATATTTAATACTCCCCACACTTCCAGTCCAGGCTCGATTATCACGGCTTACCGCTGTCAGCAGTTGGCACATTTACCACTAGCTTGTCACTACAGAGTTGAACAGGAATACATATTTAATACTCCCCACACTTCCCGTCCAGGCTCGTTTATCACGGCTTACCGCTGTCAGCAGTTGGCACATTTACAACTAGCTTGTCACTACAAAGTTGAACAGGAATACATATTTAATACTCCCCACACTTCCCGTCCAGGCTCGTTTATCACGGCTTACCGCTGTCAGCAGTTGGCACATTTACCACTAGCTTGTTACTACAGAGTTGAACAGGAATACATATTTAATACTCCCCACACTTCCCGTCCAGTCTCGTTTAACACAGCTTACCGCTGTCAGCAGTTGGCACATTTACCACTAGCTTGTCACTACAGAGTTGAACAGGAATACATATTTAATACTCCCCACACTTCCCGTCCAGGCTCGATTATCACGGCTTACCGCTGTCAGCAGTTGGCACATTTACAACTAGCTTGTCACTACAAAGTTGAACAGGAATACATATTTAATACTCCCCACACTTCCCGTCCAGGCTCGTTTATCACGGCTTACCGCTGTCAGCAGTTGGCACATTTACCACTAGCTTGTCACTACAGAGTTGAACAGGAATACATATTTAATACTCCCCACACTTCCCGTCCAGGCTCGTTTATCACGGCTTACCGCTGTCAGCAGTTGGCACATTTACAACTAGCTTGTCACTACAGAGTTGAACAGGAATACATATTTAATACTCCCCACACTTCCAGTCCAGGCTCGTTTATCACGGCTTACCGCTGTCAGCAGTTGGCACATTTACCACTAGCTTGTCACTACAGAGTTGAACAGGAATACATATTTAATACTCCCCACACTTCCAGTCTAAGCTTGTTTATCACGGCTTACCGCTGTCAGCAGTTGGCACATTTACCACTAGCTTGTCACTACAGAGTTGAACAGGAATACATTTTTAATACTTCCCACACTTCCAGTCCAGGCTCGTTTATCACGGCTTACCGCTGTCAGCAGTTGGCACATTTACCACTAGCTTGTCACTACAGAGTTGAACAGGAATACATATTTCATACTTCCAACACTTCCAGTCCAGGCTCGTTTATCACGGCTTACCACTGTCAGCAGTTGGAACATTTACCACTAGCTTGTCACTACAGAGTTGAACAGGAATACATATTTAATACTCCCCACACTTCCAGTCTAGGCTCGTTTATCACGGCTTACCGCTGTCAGCAGTTGGCACATTTACCACTAGCTTGTCACTACAGAGTTGAACAGGAATACAGATTTAATACTCCCCACACTTCCCGTCCAGGCTCGTTTATCACGGCTTACCGCTGTCAGCAGTTGGCACATTTACCACTAGCTTGTCACTACAGAGTTGACCAGGAATACATATTTAATACTCCCCACACTTCCAGTCCAGGCTCGTTTATCACGGCTTACCGCTGTCAGCAGTTGGCTCATTTACCACTAGCTTGTCACTACAGAGTTGAACAGGAATACAGATATAATACTCCCCACACTTCCCGTCCGGGCTCGTTTATCACGGCTTACCGCTGTCAGCAGTTGGCACATTTACCACTAGCTTATCACTACAGAGTTGAACAGGAATACATATTTAATACTCCCCACACTTCCAGTCCAGGCTCGATTATCACGGCTTACCGCTGTCAGCAGTTGGCACATTTACCACTAGCTTGTCACTACAGAGTTGAACAGGAATACATATTTAATACTAACCACACTTCCAGTCCAGGCTCGTTTATCACAGCTTACCGCTGTCAGCAGTTGGCACATTTACCACTAGCTTATCACTACAGAGTTGAACAGGAATACATATTTAATACTCCCCACACTTCCAGTCCAGGTTAGATTATCACGGCTTACCGCTGTCAGCAGTTGGCACATTTACCACTAGCTTGTCACTACAGAGTTGAACAGGAATACATATTTAATACTCCCCACACTTCCCGTCCAGGCTCGTTTATCACGGCTTACCGCTGTCAGCAGTTGGCACATTTACCACTAGCTTATCACTACAGAGTTGAACAGGAATACATATTTAATACTCCCCACACTTCCAGTCCAGGCTCGATTATCACGGCTTACCGCTGTCAGCAGTTGGCACATTTACCACTAGCTTGTCACTACAGAGTTGAACAGGAATACATATTTAATACTCCCCACACTTCCCGTCCAGGCTCGTTTATCACGGCTTACCGCTGTCAGCAGTTGGCACATTTACAACTAGCTTGTCACTACAAAGTTGAACAGGAATACATATTTAATACTCCCCACACTTCCCGTCCAGGCTCGTTTATCACGGCTTACCGCTGTCAGCAGTTGGCACATTTACCACTAGCTTGTCACTACAGAGTTGAACAGGAATACATATTTAATACTCCCCACACTTCCCGTCCAGGCTCGTTTATCACGGCTTACCGCTGTCAGCAGTTGGCACATTTACCACTAGCTTGTTACTACAGAGTTGAACAGGAATACATATTTAATACTCCCCACACTTCCAGTCCAGGCTCGATTATCACGGCTTACCGCTGTCAGCAGTTGGCACATTTACCACTAGCTTGTTACTACAGAGTTGAACAGGAATACATATTTAATACTCCCCACACTTCCCGTCCAGGCTCGTTTATCACGACTTACCGCTGTCAGCAGTTGGCACATTTACCACTAGCTTGTTACTACAGAGTTGAACAGGAATACATATTTAATACTCCCCACACTTCCAGTCCAGGCTCGATTATCACGGCTTACCGCTGTCAGCAGTTGGCACATTTACCACTAGCTTATCACTACAGAGTTGAACAGGAATACATATTTAATACTCCCCACACTTCCCGTCCAGGCTCGTTTATCACGGCTTACCGCTGTCAGCAGTTGGCACATTTACCACTAGCTTATCACTACAGAGTTGAACAGGAATACATATTTAATACTCCCCACACTTCCAGTCCAGGCTCGATTATCACGGCTTACCGCTGTCAGCAGTTGGCACATTTACCACTAGCTTGTCACTACAGAGTTGAACAGGAATACATATTTAATACTAACCACACTTCCAGTCCAGGCTCGATTATCACGGCTTACCGCTGTCAGCAGTTGGCACATTTACCACTAGCTTATCACTACAGAGTTGAACAGGAATACATATTTAATACTCCCCACACTTCCAGTCCAGGCTCGATTATCACGGCTTACCACTGTCAGCAGTTGGCACATTTACCACTAGCTTGTCACTACAGAGTTGAACAGGAATACATATTTAATACTCCCCACACTTCCAGTCTAGGCTCGTTTATCACGGCTTACCGCTGTCAGCAGTTGGCACATTTACCACTAGCTTGTCACTACAGAGTTGAACAGGAATACAGATTTAATACTCCCCACACTTCCCGTCCAGGCTCGTTTATCACGGCTTACCGCTGTCAGCAGTTGGCACATTTACCCCTAGCTTGTCACTACAGATTTGGACAGGAATACATATTTAATACTCCCCACACTTCCAGTCCAGGCTCGTTTATCACGGCTTACCGCTGTCAGCAGTTGGCACATTTACCACTAGCTTGTCACTACAGAGTTGACAAGGAATACATATTTAATACTCCCCACACTTCCAGTCCAGGCTCGTTTATCACGGCTTACCGCTGTCAGCAGTTGGCTCATTTACCACTAGCTTGTCACTACAGAGTTGAACAGGAATACAGATATAATACTCCCCACACTTCCCGTCCGGGCTCGTTTATCACGGCTTACCGCTGTCAGCAGTTGGCACATTTACCACTAGCTTGTCACTACAGAGTTGAACAAGAATACAGATTTAATACTCCCCACACTTCCCGTCCAGGCTCGTTTATCACGGCTTACTGCTGTCAGCAGTTGGCACATTTACCACTAGCTTGTCACCACAGAGTTGAACAGGAATACAGATTTAATACTCCCCACACTTCCCGTCCAGGCTCGTTTATCACGGCTTACCAATGTCAGCAGTTGGCACATTTACCACTAGCTTGTCACTACAGAGTTGAACAGGAATACAGGTTTAATACTCCCCACACTTCCCGTCCAGGCTCGTTTATCATGGCTTACCACTGTCAGCAGTTGGCACATTTACCACTAGCTTGTCACTACAGAGTTGAACAGGAATACGTATTGACCAAGTACAATACAAACATATTTAATACTCCCCACACTTCCCGTCCAGGCTCGTTTATCACGGCTTACCACTGTCAGCAGTTGGCACATTTACCACTAGCTTGTCACTACAGAGTTGAACAGGAATACAGATTTAATACTCCCCACACTTCCCGTCCAGGCTCGTTTATCACGGCTTACCGTTGTCAGCAGTAGGCACATTTACAACTAGCTTGTCACTACAAAGTTAAACAGATTTAATACTCCCCACACTTCCCGTCCAGGCTCGTTTATCATGGCTTACTGCTGTCAGCAGTTGGAACATTTACCACTAGCTTGTAACTACAAAGTTAAACAGATTTAATACTCCCCACACTTCCAGTCCAGGCTCGTTTATCACGGATTACCGCTGTCAGCAGTTGGCACATTTACCACTAGCTTGTCTCTACAGAGTTGAACAGGAATACATATTTAATACTCCCCACACTTCCAGTCTAGGCTCGTTAATCACGGCTTACCGCTGTCAGCAGTTGGCACATTTACCACTAGCTTGTCACTACAGAGTTGAACAGGAATACAGATTTAATACTCCCCACACTTCCAGTCTAGGCTCGTTTATCACGGCTTACCGCTGTCAGCAGTTGGCACATTTACCACTAGCTTGTCACTACAGAGTTGAACAGGAATACAGGTTTAATACTCCCCACACTTCCCGTCCAGGCTCGTTTATCACGGCTTACCGCTGTCAGCAGTTGGCACATTTACCACTAGCTTGTCACTACAGAGTTGAACAGGAATACATATTTAATACTCCCCACACTTCCAGTCTAGGCTCGTTAATCACGGCTTACTTTGTCAGCAGTTGGCACATTTACCACTAGCTTGTCACTACAGAGTTGAACAGGAATACAGATTTAATACTCCCCACACTTCCCGTCCAGGCTCGTTTATCACGGCTTACCACTGTCAGCAGTTGGCACATTTACCACTAGCATGTCACTACAGAGTTGAACAGGAATACATATTTAATACTCCCCACACTTCCCGTCCAGGCTCGTTTATCACAGCTTACCGTTGTAAGCAGTTGGCACATTTACCACTAGCTTGTCACTACAGAGTTGAACAGGAATACATATTTAATACTCCCCACACTTCCAGTCTAGGCTCGGTTATCACGGCTTACCGCTGTCAGCAGTTGGCACATTTACCACTAGCTTGTCACTACAGAGTTGAACAGGAATACATATTTAATACTCCCCACACTTCCAGTCCATGCTCGTTTATCACGGCTTACCGCTGTCAGCAGTTGGCACAATAACCAATAGCTTGTCACTACAGAGTTGAACAGGAATACATATTTAATACTCCCCACACTTCCCGTCTAGTCTCGTTTATAACGGCTTACCGCTGTCAGCAGTTGGCACATTTACCACTAGCTTGTCACTACAGAGTTGACCAGGAATACATATTTAATACTCCCCACACTTCCAGTCCAGGCTCGTTTATCACGGCTTACCGCTGTCAGCAGTTGGCACATTTACCACTAGCTTGTCGCTACAGAGTTGAACAGGAATACAGATTTAATACTCCCCACACTTCTAGTCCAGGCTCGTTTATCACGGCTTACCGCTGTCAGCAGTTGGCACATTTACCACTAGCTTGTCACTACAGAGTTGAACAGGAATACATATTTAATACTCCCCACACTTCCCGTCCAGGCTCGTTTATCACGGCTTACCGCTGTCAGCAGTTGGCACTTTTACCACTAGCTTGTCACTACAGAGTTGAACAGGAATACAGATTTAATACTCCCCACACATCCCGTCCAGGCTCGTTTATCACGGCTTACTGCTGTCAGCAGTTGGCACATTTACCACTAGCTTGTCACTACAGAGTTGAACAGGAATACAGATTTAATACTCCCCACACTTCCCGTCCAGGCTCGTTTATCACGGCTTACTGCTGTCAGCAGTTGGCACATTTACCACTAGCTTGTCACTACAGAGTTGAACAGGAATACATATTTAATACTCCCCACACTTCCCGTCCAGGCTCGTTTATCACGGCTTACCGCTGTCAGCAGTTGGCACATTTACCACTAGCTTGTCACTACAGAGTTGAACAGGAATACGTATTGAGCAAGTAAAATCACCAATAGCCATAATAATATAGAATAATTCAAATGGTTGGTATCACTATTGTTTTTTTATCATAGCTGTACTGTTATTGATTTTATGTTGTTTATATTGTTCCAGATAGTTCATAGAATTAAATTTCATAATATTATAGTAAAAGAGTAGACTTTGGATTTCCATAGTAATCAATTCAGTTAAATCCAGGAGTTAAATTTAAGATAGAAAATTATTTAATTAGATAAAGAGTAAAACAAGAACTCATATTTGCTAGTAGGGATAAGCATGTGATACTTAAATCTAAAAATGACGATGTATCTCATGGAAATTTTTTCTTTCCCCTTTTTTTTAATACTATGTGTAATATACAACCATTACTGATTTTATATACATTGTGCAACTAAAGATGTTTCCTGGCTAAATATTTTTAGATATACACTAAAGTTTGAGCAGAAAATCATGGATAAAGTTTTATCGAATTCCGCTCTGTTTAGTGTCTATCTGTCAGTTTGTGTATTTAATAAAAGAGTTGTTTGACCAAATAACTTTATATGTTGCACAGTTATTTACGTTAACACTGTTAAACATGGTATACATTGAGGTGTCTTAAGCTATTTGAAAATGGTGGTTGTTTACATTGTTTAAATCAATATATATTGTAAACAGGTTTATCAATTTTATATAGAAACAAAATTGTTTAGCTAATTCATTTCAAATTTATTGGTACTTCAACTTTTATTGTAAATTGATCACTAGTGGAGTTTTGGTAAATCATACATTTTACAGCATCCAGAGAATTTAGTAAAATATGTTGTTTAACAAAACTATATTAATAATTTACTTACTATAAAAATCAAGGTAACAATATATTTGTAATCAAATAAACAAAATCATTATTGTTTTCGTTTAAAATTGATGAATCTAACAGTTTAGGATATTTTGATTTAACAAATGTAAACCATCGCCATTTAGGAATTGGTAAAAATAACTCATTGGCTATTTTTTATACGTTTAATAGTTTTAATGCAGAGAGCTGTTCAACATTTAAACTAGTTATTGAACGTTCATAAGATAATCATTTTTCTGTAAACAAAAACAGACGGATAGAATCTAAAGAAGCGGAATTAACAAAAACTCTATCCTTGATAGTCTGCTCAACATTTACGTGTACAATCATAAAATATATATAGCCACGGCACCTTTCTTAACTTAACCCTGTATTTATTCGAAAACTAATTAAAATAAAATAAAAAAGAAGTCTAACTTCACAACCTCTGTAACGCTCAGTAAAAAGGCCCAGAAACATTTTACATACCTTTTATTTAAGTAAGAACTATAGCTAAAAGCTCAAACTGCTTACTGTTGTATTTTCACCAGTGTAAACGCAACGTTGTAAAGTCTCGTGTAATTTATTTAAGGCATCTGGTAACCATAAAACATTGTAAATGTTTTGTGTGGCCATTACACACTTTAGATACATTATACAAGGTTTTCTTTTATTCAAACTATATAACCAGGTTATATTTAGTTCTTTGAAAATGTAATTACTTTAATGATATTAATAACTTATATTGAGTCAGGGTTGTAAGAAATCTGTTTTTTAAGGTCATATATAGTCATCCACTAAAATGAATATCAGTACATATTTACAAACTTTACCAATCACATAATTCAAATTAATCAAAAAGTTACGATAAAAAAGACATACAATGGAACAAATAAATACTGAAACAGTCAATTGTTTGATATTTTTCCAATAAAATAAATTAAGTCCAAGAATTAAAGTAGGGTCCCTACAAATTCCATTGGTTTAAAGTAGGGTCCCTACAAATTCCATTGGTTTAAAGTAGGGTCCCTACAAATTCCATTGGTTTAAAGTTGGGTCCCTACAAATTCCATTGGTTTAAAGTAGGGTCCCTACAAATTCCATTGGTTTAAAGTAGGGTCCCTACAAATTCCATTGGTTTAAAGTAGGGTCCCTACAAATTCCATTGGTTTAAAGTAGGGTCTCTAAAAATTCCATTGGTTTAAAGTAGGGTCCCTACAAATTCCATTGGTTTCTAGATTTCACATCGTTATTCTTTCGTGTCTCAAATTATACCAGATCTAATGAAGGTCCAGTAAGTACTTATGGACCTGAGGTGGACATGAGAGACTCTGCACGATAGTTACATCTGTAGAGGTCTCCTACATCTGGACGGCGTGCCTTACTGATGGACCATTTTGCTTCACGGCCTCAGCGAACGTGTCGTATGTCAGTGTTATTGTCTAAAATAACGTTGACACATGACGACACGGTGACTTTGGGACCTAACCTGGAGCTGTCACAAGAGTTGTTAAGTCCACATCCACACCCACCCTTATGAACTTCTCCATCACCAGCCTTTCGATCAGTCGTTTGGCAGGTACCCTCAACTGTATTCCACGACCCGTGAATGAGCGACGGCCGATGGGGTTAAAGTCGACCCATTCCTAATACTTAGACGTTATGTTCCTTTTGATTGAGTAATACACTGGGAGGTCGTGGCGATGAGTAAAAACGGCTACTACCATTTTGGTCGAGCCGAGATTGGTCCTGATGCACCGTAAACGGTGTTTGATGGCCGTATGCAAGGTCGTTAGCTGCAGCGATCAATATGGAGCTGCTGTCAGGCGTTGAAGTTAGGCAAGTTGTTATGCTTACAAATGTTGCTCCAAGTTTCACGACTCCCTACTACCAACATCTCCGAGTTCACCAATTCCTTGACCATTCCTCTGCCAAATCGTCCATGGCTGTCACTCTGCATTATAAGAAAACGGAACTACAAAGTTGTCCGCAGGTCTTTTGAATAGGGTAAACGTTGGGCTTTAACATTTATAGGAATTTTGCTGTTAGCTTAATAGATCAACTAATTAAATAAGTTAGCTTGAATGGTTCAATATAGTTTTACTATCGGTTGTGTATAGATATAAATAGAATATAAATATTTTTAATAGTACATTTAAATAAATAATTTTTGAATGGATTAACTATGTAATAAATTACTTTTACTAATCGTGATTTCACTATAATGAAAAGTTATTCCTTTTTTAAACAGTTACAGTGAATTGATAAATGTAGTCTAATATAATAATTATTATTTGTAATTCAACCTGAATGTAGTTGTTTAAGATTATCTACTTTAGTAACCAGTTTTAGTGGAATTACGCCCATTAACTATGCAATTTGTATTCCATTATAGCCAGAATATAATATGAAAAGTTCAAATACAGTAAGTATAAATATAGGATTGGTATTGTTAAATACAAGATGCTTATTGACAATCCAAGATAAAATATAGGAACTATATTTCAACAAATTATTTTGTATTTGTAACTGCATTACACTGGTACCTAAACTAAAAGTGATGCATTGGTAACAATAAAATGAAATATTGCTCCTCAAATGAACAACACCTGGTACTGGCATTGGTTCACTTTTTACATTGATATCTCCAAACATATTTTTACAAAATATTAATTTGCATTTCCGAGTGAAAACAAAGTCTATAAAATTATATATATATATATATATATATATATATATATATATATATATATATATATATATATATATATATATATTGTTTATATACATATATCTTAAGTATTTACGCAATTATTACAAAAAAATTAATTTAGCTGCATTTTCTTGCTCAAGAACTCCACATATATAAGATTATTATAAGATGGGGTTAAGTGTTAGAGAGGACTTTACAGTCCTAACTTAACCCCCTTAACAAAGGCATTTTCATCTCATTTTGGTGAGATTACCATTATGTTACTAATTAACTTAACATTTCTAAATTATCCAATATGTTAAATCATGTAAGTCAAACACTACGACTGACAGTGAAAAACAAACACAACGAGAAAAAGTTTCTCACAATGGTAACTATGCTGCCGCCGACTCTCTCAACCAACGGACACTATGACAGTGGCTAACCCACACCATGACTGACAGTTGCTTAGCCCCCCACCCAACGGGCACTATTTAGTTGCCGATCCTCCAATCAACGAACACCATGATTGACAGTGGCTCAGCATTCCACGCTACGGACACCATGACAGCGGCCGACCCTCACACTTAACGGACATCATGACTGACAGTGACTCTCCCCTCCACCCAACGGGCATTATAACAATTGCCGGGCCTCCCACCCAACGTACACCGTAACTGACAGTTACCCCCTCTCACACACCGGACACCATGACTGTTAGTAGCCCACACTTTCAACACTGATGGTTGAATAGTCTCACTTACTAGCCCTTATGCTCATTAACATTTAATTCCTCTGTTCTAGATTTTTAATTCTGCCTTGTTACCTGCAATGTTAACTACAACTATAAACATGTTAAATATGTTGAGAATAACGGACATTTCTGGATATTTCGGACTGAGAGTAAAGTGATCAAAAACGCAGAGTAAAATATTGTAATGGTTAAACATATCAGCTTTGAAATAACCATTAATCTACATCAGCCAAAAGGACAAACTGGACAGATAATCACACGGTAGTAATTACGTGGGTAGGTATACTATCATAATTTATGGATGGGTCGTAACAGCGTATATACTTCCACATCCATCCTAATGCATTACAAAAGAATGTGTGTTTCAAGAATGAATATGAGATATTTGTCTAAGGTATTTAGTTTGTGGGTTTTTGTGAATAAAGCTAGAGTTAAATTGGTTATAAATATTTATGAAATTATGAAATAAGTATTTCTTTGCCTTTACAATGATTTCCTGCTAGTTTTAATAATGTGTTAATTACTGATTGAAACGACAAATATTCGCAATTTATCTGATCACATGTTATACATTATTTTCTCCCTTTAAATTATGTATATTTCTGGATAATTTGGTCCGTCAAGTTTTTTTGCAATGGAGAACAGACCAGACGAGATTTTTTAAGTCACTTTTATACCATTAGTAGTTTAATGTCACCAATTGCTTTGCTGGATGACCTACAAACATCACTCTACTCAGGAATGTCCATGTAAGTCTCTTCAAATATTCCGAAAGTGTGGTTCGCACAGACAGGATCGATAGGATTGGTAGTAGGTCAAGTGACTAGCGATCACCTTTTAGTACTATTCACACACACACACACACAATGTTATCACTCCATGATTAATCGCTCATGATGTAACAGGCAATGTGAATATTTCATATTTGCTAAAATAAAACTACAACATATTATAAGAGGTGTGTATTTACTACCATATTTCATGTTTTGCCTTGTGTTTCACTCATAAAAACTTCACCTTAAATCACCTTCTGTATTAAATATCAGATTTTCTTGTATATATGTAGTTTGTATATAGGTAAACGTATCCAACTATATTATGACAGTTAGTAGCTCTTTTGTAACAGTAAATAGTGTGTTTTATATTTCAACCTGTCTTGTCATATATGCCAAGTCGGTCTTTAAACAAACTATGGAAATTGGGGTTAGAGTACATGAATTACTAAACTGGTTTTCATTAATAACCTTTGACTCATATTTAATTAAATACAATATAAAAGTTTCATCTACGTTGTCTAAATACTATTAGTATATTGGCCTGTTTAGGCTAGATAAAAAAATAAGTTGAATGGCTTCAATTAAATTTGAGAAGATATAAAAGTAATAAAAATAAATAAAACAAGTATATCTTACTACCTAAGTGAATAGGTATTAACGTTGTAATAAAAATTACTTAATAAGTTAGGCGGGAAGAAAGATTTGTAATTTTTATGTAGTTTTCCGTTTTTTTTTTTTTATGTTATGGGAAAGACCTTAGTGAGTATTATTCTGATGCAGGATATAGGAGTTAAGCATAAAGAACGATTATTGCTTGTTGGCTGACAAGGCTTATGGGACTTCCAGCAGTTCTGGAGCTTTAGAGCTTTCCTGTTTGAGCTGCCAAATCCATTGATTGTGTGGAAATCCTGAAATACATATGTTTGAACACGGCCTCCTTTAACTCAACCATTGCTTTAGTAACCTCTTTTTTAAATATTTAATTAAATCATAACAAATTATTAAATCATTTAAAATTTATATTAACTCTGTAAATTTCGTAGTACTTAGACTCTTTACTTAAATCATAGTTAGTTTAATAAGGTGGTGTTAGCTTATTAATAACAATTAGTTTAAGGTGGTGTTAGCTTAATTAATAACAATTAGTTTAAGGTGGTGTTAGCTTAATTAATAACAATTTGTTTAAGCTGGTGTTAGCTTAATTATTAACAATTAGTTTAAGATGGTGTTATCTTAATTAATAACAATTAGTTTAAGGTGGTAATAGCTTAATTAATAACAAATAGTTTAAGGTGGTGTTAGCTTAATTAATAACAATTAGTTTAAGGTGGTAATAGCTTAATTAATAACAATTAGTTTAAGATGGTGTTATCTTAATTAATAACAATTAGTTTAAGGTGGTGTTAGCTTAATTAATAACAATTAGTTTAAGGTGGTGTTAGCTTAATTAATAACAATTTGTTTAAGCTGGTGTTAGCTTAATTATTAACAATTAGTTTAAGATGGTGCTATCTTAATTAATAACAATTAGTTTAAGCTGGTGTTAGCTTAATTATTAACAATTTGTTTAAGCTGGTGTTAGCTTAATTATTAACAATTAGTTTAAGATGGTGTTATCTTAATTAATAACAATTAGTTTAAGATGGTGTTATCTTAATTAATAACAATTAGTTTAAGGTGGTGTTAGCTTAATTAATAACAATTTGTTTAAGCTGGTGTTAGCTTAATTATTAACAATTAGTTTAAGATGGTGTTATCTTAATTAATAACAATTAGTTTAAGGTGGTGTTAGCTTAATTAATAACAATTAGTTTAAGGTCGTGTTAGCTTAATTAATAACAATTAGTTTAAGGTCGTGTTAGCTTAATTAATAACAATTAGTTTAAGGTCGTGTTAGCTTAATTAATAACAATTAGTTTAAGGTGGTGTTAGCTTAATTAATAACAATTAGTTTAAGGTGGTGTTCGCTTAATTAATAACAATTAGTTTAGGGTCGTGTTAGCTTAATTAATAACAATTAGTTTAAGGTGGTGTTAGCTTAATTAATAACAATTAGTTTAAGGTCGTGTTATCTTAATTAATAACAATTAGTTTAAGGTGGTGTTAGCTTAATTAAAAACAATTAGTTTGAGGTGGTGTTAGCTTAATTAATAACAATTAGTTTAAGGTGGTAATAGCTTAATTAATAACAATTAGTTTAAAGTGGTGTTAGTTTAATTAACAACAATTAGTTTAAGGTGGTGTTAGTTTAATTAACAACAATTAGTTTAAGGTGGTGTTAGCTTAAATAATAACAATTAGTTTAAGGTGGTGTTCGCTTAATTAATAACAATTAGTTTAAGGTCGTGTTAGCTTAATTAATAACAATTAGTTTAAAGTGGTGTTAGTTTAATTAACAACAATTAGTTTTAGGTGGTGTTAGCTTAATTATTAACAATTAGTTTAAGGTGGTGTTAGCTTAATTAATAACAATTTAAATGTTTAAAGAGTAAGCCTTTTAATAAATATTTGAAATTAAAATGTATTTAATAAAGTAAGAACAAAATAGTTATGCAATACACTTTTAATTGCCTAATTAAGTAATACTGTAACGTGTATTTAAACACGTAATAAAACATGTTGCTGTATATTATCACTTATTATTAAAATCTTGCTCAAAACTTCGCTCAATTTGCAGTTTTGGCAAACCGGGACATGGTGGTTTCCGTAAAGTTCTGGATTGAAATTAAAATATTATTAGGAAAACAAAAACTTATCCTTTTCTAAGGGAGAGTTATAAGGATGTAGACAGTCTTTATGCAGTCTTCGGAGACTCAGGTTTTAGTTTAGTATTTTGAACAGAAACACTTTTAGAGACAGATAGGGCAATATAATTGAACGAATATCATTTCGTGTATTAACTGTTATAATTTATTATATAGAGGACATACGTAACGGCAGCTGCTTTTGTTCTATAACTAAATATCTAGTAAAAAAATAACCAGGACACTACGCACTTGCTTCCAAACATCATAAGAGAATTATTCTTGATTTGAAAAAGTGACTATGAAGCTGTACATTGAGGGGAAAAGTATACCTACTTACATTTGTTTAGTATAAAACTATTTTAGGATACTTTAATTATTGTGAACCTATAAACAGTGATAAGCTGAGTACAACATTGCAATCCTTTATTGAATTATTTCATAAACAAGTTTTATTTTACAATCCGTAAATGCATTGGCAAGCCCTCAACTCAAAATAATTATCTTTATTGGTAAAAGAACTTACAGAGCTAGTTGGATGCACGATTCAGGATTAAATTTAAGTTTCCAGAAGTTCTACGTCTAAAAGACTTTTCAGCTATTGAATAAAACATTAACTGATCTCGAAGATGTTTGAATAATTCATGGAGTTAAGTCTCATTCATGTTTACTAATGTGGCAATATGTAGAAAAGAAAACAAATAACCTCAAACTGCCAAGTGCTTAATGGAATAAAATATGCTTGTGTTACAGTACGCGAACAAAGTCAGCACGTAAGTACTTTTATTTGAATAGGATATATGTTGGCAATATTACATTACGAAAGATTTAAGAACTGTTAGTAAAGCAATACATCGGGATAAGATAGTGATATGTGTCACTTCTTCTAAGACTTTAAAGTATGAATATAGTTCTAACAGAATGAAAATATTATCAGTTGAGTTATAAACTATTTAACTGTTATTGATCTGCTGATTAATGCACATCAATACTTTTCAGTACATATTCCATAGTAATATATTTCACTGCGTATGTTTACTTTATAGGATGTCTATTGGGGCTAATAAATCTAGGAGTAATATAAACATACACATTGAAATCCCCTTTTATAATAATATAAATTATTTCAGGTAAAACGTGTTATATATTTGTTATTACTAATACACAGCGCCACATTATACACAATTATTATTTTTTAGATTACATTTTTAGAGCATTTTTCTCCATTTTTGGAGCCTAAACTGGGAAAATATTAACAAAAAAAATTATTTTACAGATTGTTCTAACTGAAGATTAAGATTTTAGCTATAAAAAGTTAATAAAATCACTGCTAAGACGAATAATTCTAAATATTGATGGCTTGATTGATAACATGTATAGAAATGAAACTATAACATGTCATAAGAAAACATGGTCTCATCACACACTCCGAAATTTCTAGAAACTAAAGGTAAATAAATTTTCAACTAGATCTAAAGCCTCAAACATTGAATTTATTCAACTTAGCCTCTTGCCTTAGTAAATTATTGTGAAAAATCTGAACCATTAAAATTTAGGTAAGTAAAATATATTTTCAAAACTATATAATACCAGAGTGCATATTTTGATCAGTACTAAAGCTGTAATTACATCCTAATCTTTCAAAATGTGTCACTTACAAATAAATAGGTAATGTTTTTAAATGACTATGTAAACCAAAATTTTTATAAAATAAAAATGATCTGTTATACAGCACGATTATTTTATCCGGCTTAATAAATTATTCCCGGTGATTGTGGAACACTCCTAGATATATATATTTAGGAGTGTAATCTATATTTTCTTTTTTTTTTTCTTTCTTTTTATGAAAAGGTATGTTGAAGAGACGTTTAAATTTAGGGACAATAATAGTAACAGTAACAATAGGGCTGATTAAAGTTTGTATTGTAAAAGATGCATCTAGAAATAAGTGAGAGATAGAGCTTAACTACTAGCATATTGTTTTATGTAATAAAAACGGGATCTTATTTTATATGAACTTGTCAATACCAATGGAATGTTCTCTTACCACTGCAGGAAGATCATAATTTTTATTGAAATGAAAAATATATTCACCTGCCACATTACCAATTTATTGAGTTATTCACAAAAAATGTATAATACTTAGACATTTATATTACTGTGTTTTATTTTTCTGTTTGTTCTTTTCTTGCCATAACAGTGGATCTGTAGATCTAAACAAGTAATCTATTTTACTGTGTTAGTGGATTTTACTGAAAATATACCCTGTTATGCTATTTATTTAGTGTTTTCCTTAATCACAGCCATATAAGTGTGCTGAGTAAATACGGTGTTGCCAAGACAAACAATATAAGCACTAGTTTGTTTGTATTCGAGCCCGTATTATTATTATTTTTTTTTTTTAATCATCAAGACCTCTAAACATTTAATCAGTATAATAAATGTTTACCACTGCGATATGTAAACAATTAAAATATATTTATAACTTATAAATATATTCTATAATGTTATCATGCTTAGGAATTGTAATATATTGATTTAGACAATGGATAAATTTATTTTTTAAATAACTTAAAGCAGAATTTATAATTTTAGGTAAGAATATTATTTGGATCTAATTAGAAGGAAAATTTTAATGAAAAAAGTTGTTATCATGTCTATATTAACATTAATTAGGATTATGACAATTACGATTTTGAATTTCAGGGATGAATAATACATAACCGTATTAGTATATTAGTTATATTACTAGTTATATTACATTAAAATATTTCAGATGCTGTATTTTCTGACTGAGTTATCACTTTGACATCATATTTGCAATATTGTATTGTACAAATAAAGTCCTTTACAATTAGGTATAATTCGAGGTAGACTTGCATTAAAAATGTGTGCGACCTCCTTCTTGGGCCTGGCTATGGAAGAAAGAGTAAAATATGTTTAAATGTTTGTCATACGGTTATGTACATAACTACAAAGTTCAATAAATTGTTTTCAATAGTTTTTAAATTAATGAATATATTCCAGAAATTTTCCCAACCTTGTATTTAAATGATGCAAGGCTATGTCACCACCCTTCTGGGTTATTGTGGTTTTGCTCGAGCCCAATACGCCTTTCTGTGGCACCCTTACCACGCCTCGGAAATTATTTTTACATGTTATTAACAAATACACAATGCATAAACAAGATTTTTTGTTTATACTTTTACCAAGTTAGAAACATATATTTAAAGTATTAACAATATTTTAAAATTAAATTTTTATATTGGGATAGCAAAAGTTACACAATTTTTAATAATATTACAAAAAATCTCTCTCGTGTCCGCAATCCTTTATCATTATTTTTCTGGTAATGTTTTCTTATTACAAATCTTATGTAATGAAAGTTACTATAAGTACTATACTATCACTTTCATTATAATTATTGAAAATTATAGGCCACTTTTATTTCATTTGAAAGCATTGGAAGGGTTGTCTTTGAGCTAAATAAAACTACTGCATAATTTTTAAATTAAAATAACAATAAATTTAGTTTACTAGAGTAAGAAGATACTTTATTATAAGACATGACATTAAAATTGGTTGATTTTGAATTCTGTAATAATGGCCGACAGTAAGTCAGTGCTTGATTTATTTTACAGCTATTATTTTTGGAGTCCTATTCCAAATCACAGGATAAAGAACATAAACACAAAGTACGATTGTTTCCTGGTGGCTGATGGAGATTACGGGACTTTCAGCAGTTCTGGAGCTTTAGGGCTTTCCTGTACGAGCTTTCAAACACAGTGATTGGGTTATTATGTTCACAAACATGTTATTTATAGTAATATATTTTAGGAGAACTACCCTCATATTGACCTAGTTGTTATAATATTAAATTAAAACTTTTATTTTAAATCTTTTTTACAAGGAGAAACCGATATTCTCTTTAATAACACTGTACCCATAAGTTTGATCCGTTTGAAACTAACGTAAATTGATACCTTTTGTGATTTTGAAGTTTTCCATATTTTTTGGGTTATTTTAATTCAGTATATCTAAATTTATTTCATTTTCGAAGCAGTTAAAAAACAAAGAATACATTTTCAATCAGAGCATAATTTATTTAGTTCACTGTACATAACAAATTTACACTTTTAATGCTAATCAATATTGGTCTAACATTGCCATTTTGGAAAGGCGTGCTAAGTAGTAAATATTTACATAAACCATTGGTTTTAAAAAGGACGAGTTTTTTCGACGGCCAAGTACAGCGCCAAGCGCCATCAGCACTGGACCCAGCTCATGCTAGTACTTGATTCCGTGAATCTGTGTAGAGGCTCATGCTAGTACTTAATTCCGTGAATCTGTGTAGAGGCTCATACTAGTACTTGATTCCGTGAATCTGTGTAGAGGCTCATACTAGTACTGGATTCCGTGAATCTGTGTAGAGGCTCGTTCTGGTACTTAAATCCGTGCATCTGTGTATGGCTCATGCTAGGACTTGATTTCATGAATCTGTGTAGAGGCTCATGCTAGTACTTGATTCCGTGAATCTGTGTAGAGGCTCATGCTAGTACTTGATTCCGTGAATCTGTGTAGAGGCTCATACTAGTACTTGATTCCGTGAATCTGTGTAGAGGCTCAGGGAGTTCATCAACCCGGCACCAAGCTTTATATGTTATAAAAAAACACGTCAACCCGGCACTGGACCTTTCACTGGCCGCCATGACAGTATGTCAACCCGGCACCAGCCACCCCTCTTACCCATTCCACCTACACTACCCCCTCCCAACCCCTCCTTTCTCTTTCCCCTCCCCTAATCACCTCCCCTTTTCGTAAGGTGCCGTAGGTTCGCGCTGTCCATGTCCGGGGACCGAGCTTTACTAAACGAAGGTGTGTGATGGTTTTAAAATGAATGGGGGTGAGCTTTGTAAAATGAAGGCAACGCTTTGTTCAATAGGTTAGGTTAGGTTAGGTTAGGTTAGGTTAGGTTAGGTTAGGTTAGGTTAAAGGGGTTAGGGCGATGAGATGCCTAGGGTTCGAGGGAGGGAAAGAAGAGAATGAGGGGCGTATGTTTGGTGTTGTGGAGGGGGAACCCAGCTCCCCTACCTTCAAACTGTCTCGGTGCCGGGTTAAGTTGTGACATTAGTAACGCCTGATTAACCTTAGAGCGGTGGTCAGATTTGGTGCCGGGTAGACGTGCCGCCGAGGCTCATACTAGTACTTGATTCCGTGAATCTGTGTAGAGGCTCATACTAGTACTTGATTCCGTGAATCTGTGTAGAGGCTCGTGCTAGGACTTGATTCCGTGAATCTGTGTAGAGGCTCGTTCTGGTACTTGATTCCATGAATCTATGTAGAGGCTCATGCTGGTACTTGATTCCGTTAATCTGTGTTAGGTCACAGTATGTGGCGTAATATTGTAGGACCAACATAAATAAATGGTTCACGGCGGGGAGTGGTGGAAGTTTCTGTAATAAATGTCTATATTACAGTGCATGGAACAACATGTGTTTTATAGCTTTTTACTGATAAGAGGAGGAGGACACTTTTGAATTTTACTCTTTGTTAATTTGAGTAGAATAATAAAGGACAAATTACGATCCTCATAATATTACTGGACTAGCCAACAAGGCAAACAATAACTAAATTGGTTATGGATATGACAAATTATGAAATATGAAAATTGGAGAAGGTAACAGTTTCAGTAAAATTAAAGACAAGTGATCATTATTTTAGCAAAATTTAAGGAAACTCATTACTTTCCTCAAGGACACTAGAGCGATGACGTAAGCATTTACTTAACCACTTATTAAAACTGGCTGAAATTTGAAAAAATGGTTTTTTCATCTTATTTAGTGTTTATTTATTTAAGTAGTTCAAATAATGTTACTAAACTAATATTTTACTAGTGTACTAATTAATTTACAGTTTATAGTTAAATACAATTAATTTATTGTTTGTAGAATGAAGTAATTACCTATGCAAATTTACACACTTCAAATCTATTAAATATGGTGTTTGATAACACATATTACACTTATTGATAAAAGAAATAATTTTCCATATTACTTTAAAAAATTATTTTTATTTATATATTTTTGCAGTTTAAAAAAAAATAGTAAGTTATTATATGGTTTTTAAATAATTATAAGTACTGTTTTTATTGATTAATATTCCACATATTAAAGTTATGTTTTTTTTAACTTCAATATATTTAACAGTTTTCATTATTATACAAATAATAATTCTCGTAGCTTGTGAATTACTGGTATTTTAGTTGTGACGCAAAGTTTTATACCATCTTTGAGCATATATTTTACCATTTATTGACGACCACAACATCAAACGATGTACACCAGTGATTGTGATTTATCTGAACCGAAATATCGGAAAGCTGCTTGTTGACATAAACCTATAGTTTCATAGAAACCTTTTTACCTGGATTTTACTATTGTTCCTGTAAGCTATTTTACGCATTTTTCATTTCTAAAGTGAATAAGTAGAGTATCCAGGGCATAGAAAAAAAACACAAATGAATTATACAAATGAAATCAATCGGAACAGCGTCACCAACCTTGATAGAGATGTGTGATTTTCTAAAAGTGTTTAATATTCATATAAAGTAATTTATAAGTTACACAGTTAAAACCTTTTTTAATAAATCGTACCGTAATTGTATTATAACTTTGCTTAGTTGAAAGTAACATACTGTAAATCATTCTTTAAGGTATTGTTTGCTAGAAGTTATTTTTATTTATTTATTTATTTTTTTAAGGTTATGAAATAAATTTTTTATCATTAGGCACTAAAATACGGACTTTTTCCTTTAATTCACTACCACTACTTATTTGTCGCAATTATGGTTAGGTTAGGTGGCTACTAAAGTTGATCAGAAACTGGTAAATTCAATGATTGACTTACCATCGAATGCGCTCTCCGTGTGTAAGTTCTTGGAAAGTGATAAGATAAGGCCAATTATTACGGATTTGCAGTGGATAAGGAATACCACAGTGGACGTAAAAATTATTGGGGAACAGATTTTATAGCAATATAATATTTATCATGTGGTAGTGGATTAACGAAAAGAAAAAACGTAGAGGTAGTGAATTAACGGACAAAATCCTAAATTACTTTAAAATCTTGTAAATCTTATCAAAGACAAGGTGCACTTTAAGAACTGTGTTTAGAATGGAACCGAAGTGGACTAATGATTGGTTTTGGTTTTCTAAATGAAACTTTTTCATTTTTTAACTTTCGATTCTGTCTTGGTGTTTATATAATATAATTGGAATATATAAGCTCAAAATTACTTATACTGTTACTATTAAATTTAATTCTCTTATAAATATCTTTAATGCATATTCTGCAACTATCATAACATCAGTTATCTCATAAATATTGTAAGAAAATACTATTCCCAATATATACTTTGTGAATTAGAAAATCAAAATTCCCAAAATATATATTCACTGTATTGGGGTTCCCAGAATCGTTCATTTATTTAAGTTGAGAATTAGTTTAACTTTATTCAGTTCTATAAACGGACTTTTATGTTAGTCAGCCAATAAAATGTCATAAATATTTGTCGTTTTATTTTATTTGTGAATATTTTAACTAACTACTTTAACTTGTAAAACAATTCAGAATAAGTATTTTTTTAAGCATGACATTTGTATTGAGTCTATTAGTGACTTATTACTTAATGAAAATATAATATAACTTAATGAAAAATAATATATAATGAAAATATTACTAAAATAAATCAACACTTCAAAAACAACTTATGTTATTAAAATAAATATATCAATGGTTCACCGACCGTTTTCAATGAAATTACAGTCTGTAATTTTTATTGGTGACGTTTTATACAATTTTATAATTAAGGTTAGTGAGCATTGTTGAAACACTACAATGACTCATCTTTAAAGACTGAACAGCTGCACAGTTGTTGCCAGTAAGAGCTTCTTAATAATGAACAAGAACGTTTAGAACAGTTGTGTTTCTACTTTACAGACGACATGTTTTTTTATTATAACATTAAATACATTGAATTTATTTTAAAACTCCTCATATCTTAGGTTTCACTCGAAACATTACTGACATTTATATCTATTACATTAATGCTTTTTGTTCTGTTAAAAACAAAATAATGGTCACTTCATATGCGTCTATGGGTGAAATTTATTCAACGTGTGAAATACTGAACTCAGTTGGGGATTTGATCTTTCGCCAATGGACTCCACAATCCAAAGGCTTTAATATTGAGGTAACTCAGCCAAATCTTTGGCAGATATATTGTTTAATTACACCAACTGAGGACTTCTTCGTCAGTATGTTCAAGATGGGGCACCACAAAATAAAATCACCCAAGTTACCCAATCCATTACACTTCAACTTTCTATATAGGATTCTATTACCTGTGAACAACATTTTCCAGAATATTTTCTATAAAATATATCAATCACTAAATATAAGTGCATCCATTAACTTCTTAACATTTCGAAACTTTTTAGGAGTAAACAACTCCCCTAATCCACATGAAAAAACAGGAGTTTGCACGTACCTCTCATTAGCCAATGGAAAAGTCTAACGTTTTGGCTTATCAATCATAACTTATGTAATGTTTTTCTTTTTAATCTATATACAGGGTGTCCCGTAAGTAACCAGCCAAACTTCTGGAGGTCATTCCTTGAGTTAAAACAAACAAAAAATTTCATGTGTACAAATCGTCTATCTCGCTCCATTATCCGGCTATCTGTCTGTATGTGTTTTTTACTAAAAACTTAATATCTAAAAGGTTATTTAAGATAAAACCATGAAAATTAATATGAATGTTTATCTTTACAGTATCCATGTACTATTTAAATTTTATTTTTTTACAACAATTTTTTTCAAAATGGCGGCCATTTTAAATTTTTAAAGCCAAATATCATAATAACCTTAAATTTTACTAAAAACTTGTAAGTTACAAAAAGGTTTAAGAATTTATTTCTATAAATATTTATATAAAAAGTTTTAAGATTGAACAACTATTAACTGAGAAATTACAATTTATATCAAAATTGAAAACTTAAGTTTTAAATTTTATTAATATCAAGCATATTTTTATTTGATAAAAATTTTAATTTCTCAGTTAATAGTTGTTCAATCTTAAAACTTTTTATATAATTATTTAAAGAAATAAATTATTAAACTTTTTTGTAACTAACAATTTTTTATTAAAATTTAAGGTTATTAAGATATTTGGATTTAAAAATTTAAAATGCCCGCCATTTTGAAAAATATTTTTGTAAAAAAAGGAAATTTAAATAGTACATGGATACTGTAAAGATCAACATTCATACCAATTTTCATGGTTTTATCTTAAATAACCTTTGAGATATTAAGTTTTTAGTAAAAAACCCATACAGACAGATAGCCGGATAATGGAGCGAGATAGACGATTTGTAAACTTGAAATTTTTTGTTTGTTTTAACCCAAGGAATGACCTTCAGAAGTTTGGCTGGTTACTTACGGGACACTCTGTGTATATATATACAGGGTGTCCCAAAAGTCGACGTCCAAACTTCACAGGCTTGTTATATGGATCATTTCCAACAAAACATGTCCTCTATATATGTATTGTATTGTTAATATTTACCGAGCTATTGACTTTTTTAATATTTTAAAAAATATGTGTATTACAACAGAAAAAAAATCATTTTCATGCAAGAAATAATGCACGCAGATCCTTAAAACTTTTACAATATAATTTTAATAAGTATATTTGCATAATTATACTGTTTTAAGGCATTTCGGGAAGTTAAAAGCATAAATTAATAGTGTTTAAACTTTATTTTTTTAATTTAACATAAAGTTACTACTACATTCAAACGGTGACTGCAAATGTATTTTTACCTTAAGCCAATGCCCAAATATGTTAAAAACTTCCCTAATTAATGCAGAAAATGCAGAATTCAAAAGTACTAACACATTAACAAATTGGTTAGCTTCTTTTGAGAATTGGTGTATTTTTCTAAATAAGTACACGTTTAGCGGGCTGGCCACTTGTCCACCCTCGCGTTGCGGCGCTTCTTCGCAGAAGTTTTATGCATGGACAAAGCTAACAAGTCATTTCAAAAAGGCTAGAGCAATGATGTAACTGCTATTTAAACACACATTTTGTGCTGACGTTATTATTTTGCTAAGTAAATAATTTTATAAATATTTAGTATAATACAGTAACATTAAAGTTGATGAATTTTTAAGTAAAATTTGTTACAAGCAAACAAAGGAATAAGGAAATAGATTAGATAAATTACAGTACCATTTTTTGAAATATACCTATTACAATAAAAGTTCAAAATTCCGACCTTCTTTCCTGATACAAAGCTGACAACGACGACAATTTCGCCTTAGGGAACAAAAGGATTGTTCATTATTCTTAATTGTGTTGGTAACTGTTATTCGTTGTCTTAGTTCATCTTGTGTATAAGAATCAGAAGAAATCACCAATTGCTTGTAGTATCCCCACAAAAATAAATCCTTGGAGTTTAGATCAGGTGATCTGGGTGGCCATTCTATGGTGCCTCGTCTTCTAATCCAGCAATTTTGGAATTCGGCATTTAGATAGAGCCTAACTTCATGACAATAGTGGGCTGGAGTGCCATCACATTGAAACCAAATATTTTCACATATGCCAAATGTAACATCTTCAAGGATTTCTCTAAGGTTGTTTTGCAGAAAGCTAAAATAATTCGCTCCTACCAGAAAGTTAAAATAAATTCAGTCTACCTGGCAACTCAAATGGCCCAACTAATTTGCCTTTAACGATACCAGCCCATATTGTTATTCCAAACTAGTGCTGAAAGTGATCATTTCTTATTACTTTAGGGTTTTCATATGACCAATAATGTGTGTTGTGATCATTGTAAATTCTTGTTCTTTTGACAAAACTTTCGTCAGTCCACAAAATGTTATTGAAAACCCCAGTATGAACTTAATTTCTTTTAGGCATCTCTCTATAAAAGCGCACTCTTCTAGCATGAACTCGCTGCATATGATAAGGATAAAACTGGTAACTTTTAAGGCTCCGGTGAACTGATAAACTAGGTATGGCAGTCTGTCTGGATAAACGGTGGACACTTGTAGTTGGATCTTCTTCTATCATATTTACAATTATTTCATCATAATTATTGTTAATACGGGTTCTGCCTAACCTCTCAGAATGTCCGGAAATCTTACCCTCCTGATAAGACCTATGCATATACACAAATACTATATGATCAGGGAATCGTTCTCTGTTAAGATAACTAACTTTATCTTCCCTTGCAATAGCACAGGCATTTCCGTTACAAAGCCCATACAAAAATGCACGTCTTTGAAAATATTCCTCATAGGGGAATACCCTAACAGTGTAAGATATGTCATAATACAAAGTGAAACACTTAAAAACAAACATGAAATAAAAAATAGATTATTTCAGCAAACAACATACAAAAGACTGTTAATGACAATTTTCAAAATTGCACTGATATCAAATATTCAATGTTTATTAACACCCATCTGGTCAACAATAAAACATTTTGTGTGTTATTAACAGCTGATTTTGTTTGTAGGCTCTGATATTAGTGGGATTGTTTGTGATGTACTGCAGGAGACTAAACTAGTTTAATAAATTAGTGTAAAGGGTTTAAACATAATTTACCTAATAAAATTATAACGTCAGCACAAAATGTGTGTTTAAATAGCAGTTACATTATTGCTCTAGCCTTTTTTAAATGACTTGTGAGCTTTGTCCATGCATAAAACTTCCACGAAGAAGCGCCGCAACGCGAGGGTGGACAAGTGGCCAGCCCGCAAAAACGTGTACTTATTTAGAAAAATACACCAATTCTCAAAAGAAGCTAACCAATTTGTTAATGTGTTAGTACTTTTGAATTCTGCATTAATAAGGGAAGTTTTTAACATATTTGAGCATTGGCTTAGGGTAAAAATACATTTGCAGTCACCGTTTGAATGTAGTAGTAACTTTATTGTAAGTTAAAAAAATAAAGTTTAAACACTATTAATTTATGTTTTTACCATCCCGAAATGCTTTAAAACATTATAATTATGCAAATATACTTATTCAAATTATATTGTAAAGGTTTTAAGGCCCTGCGTTCATTATTTCTTGCATGAAAATGATTTTTTCTGATGCAATACACATATTTTTAAAAATATTTAAAAAGTCAATAGCTCGGTAACTATTCACAATACGATAAATACATTAAGGACATTTTTTGTTGGAAATGATCCATATAACAAGCCTGTGAAGTTTGGACGTCGACTTTTGGGACACCCTGTATATATATTTTTTTTTTTTTTTTTTTTTTTTTTTTTTTTTTTTTTTTTTTTTTTTTTTTTTTTTTGCAGGTCAGAACTTATTTTGTACGGGTTTATATGTTTGTATGAGAGAGCTTGCAGACATTCACGTGTTGGTGCTTTTGGAGCTATTTTAAAAGCTTTTAACGATATGTAAACTATTGTCTTTATTTAAAATGTTATATAAGAACTATGATTCATTTTATAACTAAGAACGTAATGATTTAACATATGTTTCCACAATACATCCTCACTATGTATTATCTGTAATAACTGTCGAATTTTCGATTGCGAAAGCAATATTTGAATGGATCACGTCTACACACTTAAAATTATGTTTCGTAAAATTAGCAACATACTTTAACTATGTTTTACAAGATGAAAATCTTTTGAAAGACTTTAATAATTAGTAAAACATTTGTTGTTTTGAAAAGATTATACTTTTAAACTGCATACTATTAAAGTAATTATTTTTAATGTAGTTAGGGAAGAATATCCATTAACTTTTATTATTTCTGGTTCTATAAGGATACGAAAAACATAAAAAAAATCAATGAAACCTAACAGTAATTTATAAGTTCCTCTTTAATTCATCAGCATTAGTAGATTCTGAATAATGGTTATACATTATTCAAAGAGCTTACATATCAGTAGAATGTATTATTCAAGATTCTACATTACTTGGCTGCATTACTTGGAATCAAGTAAAAGTACATATTTACAATCCAAACCAGAGGTATCTTATAAATGAAATTCAATTGAAAAAGATTTTTTATTTATAACATATTTATTTTGAACTGTATTAAACCCTGCCGGGGCTGATTAAATACAATTATTAATGTATTTGGAGAGGAGTGACGAAATAGAGTTCAGTAACCTACTGTACTCTCCGTTTTTCCACTAGGAGCACTTGTTTAACAGCGCTCCTAGCGGCAAAAATGGTTATATATATATAAATAATGCCAAGAATAAAAAAGTCTTACAGTTTAACTTGGGGTCCATCATAAAAAATTGGGGTTATTATAAGTTATTTCAAAGTTGTCCGGTAATTGGAAAATGGCGACTTTGAGCTACGTGATTGTAATATTTTTGTATAAAATATGTATTTGTGAACAGAAAGAGCTTTTCAATATTCGATTGAATAAAAATAATGAATTATAAGTTAAGCTTTATTTTTGTAAATTGCAGAACACGCCTCTTTAATAAATCTTTGTAATAAGGATTTCTGAAATGTTCATCCCTACTAATGGGAAACGGTTAAGTATATAAAAATAATATCAAGAGTATAACATTCTTATAATTACTAGTAAAACCTAAATCCATCTTAAAAATAGAGGTTCCGAGAAGAAATTTCAAAGTTGACTGCCATATTGGAAAATGGCGACCGAGTTTTAAAATGTTACCTACGTAATTTTAATGAAAATAAAAAAAGAGAGTAAGTTCTCTGTTTACAGTTTGCTGAAAAACAATACATTTTTAGATCCTAATTGTGGCCGCCTGGTATTAATTGATCACCCTATGTAGTGCATACGCATTCAAACTATAATCACGGTAGATATATAGGTTGTTCCATGACAACTCTGACCACCTTTGGGAAATTATTCCTTACAAGTTGGTGATTAAAGAAGGAAAAAATGTGACAGGAACAGTGGTCGTAAACTCATTCGTGTCCGTATCTACAGCCAAAAATCATGTTTTTAGTGTTTTTTATGGAATATATGGACTCCACAAAACACCATTATTAAACCTTGGTGTTTGTTACCACTTTTACGTGTTTACCAATTTTTGTTTTTACCCATGTTTATCATATACAAACATCTAGAACTCATTAACTTGCACAAACATGTTTCAAATATTTGGAATTATAGATTTAGTTATGCCAGTAAAATCCTCCTTAAAACAGAAATTTCACTCAAGTATGATTTAAGACAACTTGTGAATACATATAAGGCGTTGATCAGAAAATTATACAACAAAAATATCTTATTTGAAAAAGTGAGTATTAAATGTAGTCCATAAGGTTTTAAAATATTTTAAAATGGTGAAAATGCAGCGTATACATGTTATAATCTATTAGTCAAATTGTTACCGTACTATAGTGTGTATTAAAAATATTTAAAAACGTAATTTATGCAATTCTTCTTTGAGTTCTTTATTGTAAATTGTAAATAATTTAAGAAACTCTCAAATATTCCAAAAACATGCCTTATTATTTGAGGCCTTTCGCCTACAATGTAGGCATCGTCAGACATCAACACAAAATTCTAATTTTAAAACATTTGTTTACAAAATATAATAATGTAAATATTTAAAACATATGGTAGATTTTTAAAACTAATTAATTTTAAAGTGTATGTAATTTATTTGGATATTCATTGAAATTGCTTAATTCAATGAATATCCAACTAAATTAATTGACAATGTCGTTCAAAATAAGACAATATCAATGAATAAAACTAAAAGAACACCAATTGAGCCTAAAGAAAAATCTATTTGGAAATCCGCTTGTTACAATAAATATTCTAAGGAAGCAAAGAAGACATTCAAAAAAAATAATATAAATTTGTCGTTCAGAACAATTCATCAAGTAAAAAACCTTTTAGAAAACCCAAAATCAAAAATAAATGAAGATGATAAATTTGGAATATATAAAATTAATAGTCATAATTGTGATAAGGTGTATATTGGCCAAACAAAAAAAAAAAAATTAAAACAAGATTAAAAGAACACACAGCAAATTTTAAGTAAGGATAATTTGAAAAATCAGCAATGGATAAACATGCACTAAAAAGGACATAACTTTTCAAATTTTGAAGTTCTAAAACAAGTTAACAAAAATTAATTATTAGATGCATCATAAACATTCTACATGAACAAATTTAAAACACTAATTTTAAGTAATGAACCTCCTCCCATTCAAAATTCTCCGTTTATATAGTATAATTTAACTTAAATAAATATAGTATAATTCATATCTATATACACATATTTTTTTAAATCTACCACATTTTTGAAATATTTATATTATTATATTTTGTAAACAAATCTTTTAAGTTAAAATTAGAATTTTATGTTGATGTGTGACGATGCCTACATTGTAGGCGAAAGGCCTCACACAATATAGTATATTTCATAACAAGAGTGGAAAGTGGGGTTTTGCATGTTCGAGACCATATGTTTGAAGTGCGAGACTTGTCGATCACTTCGAATGGTCGAGAACATACAATACACTTTCACTCGAGTTTTGAACGATACTTTTCACTACACTACGGAATAAGAACAGGTGTTGTTGACCGTGGAAAATTTTCGGTTGTAAACAATGTTACTTTCGGTAGTAAACAATAGATAGCTGTTTAAAAAATGATGTTTCGCAGGTTTTAAACACATAACGAAAACAGCTAAACTCATAGTAGTGTAGTGTAATAGCATTTTATTGGAATATTTGAGAGATTCTTAAATTATTTACGTAATTTTTGTTTATATATTTGTTTATTAAAAGTATTTATAAAAAATACTAATATTTAAATAATATACCTTGATGAGATCTTAAAAGCTTTCATGGTCCATGAAACATATCATATCACAATTTCCGCTTGTTTATGGAATCAAATACCTTGATGCAAAACTAAGATCTAATATGTATATAATTCGTGAATAGCTGTATTATGTAAACTTTTGTTTCCAAAATGTAAACTTTAAGGTATACAAAATTAAGTTACGAACGTTACTAAATATATTTAACAAGTTTATCTTAATGTAACTGTAACTGATGACATAACGCACAATATTGTAGTCCTTTAATCCTTTTAAAAAAGGCGTATTTTTATCGAAGGAATAGTCAGCTTCCAAACATCATCTGGATGTATCAAATTATATTTGTATGTACATACAAATGTCAAGGAGGTATCAAATTCTAATAAATGTAACCAATTTAACATCGTTTGCAATAATTACATTTACGTAACCTCTAATGAATGGCGTGTACAGCTTAGAGGGGGGGGGGGTATATAATTTAAATACATGGCAAAAGTCTATTGATAAATGTGTACGTACTTTGAAGTACAATGACAAAGTTGGGTAATGACACCAACAAACTACGTATTTCAAGAATTAATACTTTGCACAAATATGTTTTGGATAAACTCAGATGGCTGGTCTTTAAAACGTTTCCCTCAAATATAACATTATAAAATAACTATAATTACTTAATGTTATAAGATGTAACAAACACTCCAGTAAACATTTTTTCGAAACGAAATCAAAAAATTATTTACTAGAGTGTTTGTTTCATCTTATAATATTAAATTATATATCCAGTAAGAAACGAGCGAAGAATGAACCATAATTATATTTGACTGGAGTTTATATTTTTATAATTTATAAAAAAAGTTGAGTTTTATACTCTGAATACTATGACTATTTTCATTTTCAATGATTCTATTTGAATTTATATAATTCACAAATAAATTTTAAAATATGAACTTTAAAATATCAGTGCTAACTGAGGAACAAACATTGGTGAAAATTAGCTCACAACTGTTCCATTATCAGTAAAAAACTTTACTTCTAGAATCTCAATGAGTATTTAGATGAATATTGACACAACTTTTGCCGTCTTGGTAATCTCGCCATTGAAGCTTTCATCCAAAATTATTTTCAACTTTAACACAAACATTAACCATTTTAGTTATGCAAGTTATGCAGCAAACTAAAATTCTATTGATTTTTATAAAATTTTGAATAATATAATTTTTTTCAAAATATACAAACCCAACAATGGAAATTGTTTGTATCCCAACTACTTTATGTGCTGTAAATCACCTCTTTTTAGAGTTATTTATTTTTCTATCCTTAAATATCACCGTCATGATACTACATTCTACATTTATTCTACTATTATATTTTTTAATATTCTTTGTGGTTGTATGCTTTAGAGGAAAAGAAATCTAGAAAGTGAAAAAATTAATTATGCTCTTTTAACCCCTACAATCTACTCAATAATGTTTTGTATTTTATGTCACAGTACATATTAAACATTATTAAGATAGTAGTTTAAATTTAATAGAAACGTAATAGTAAAATGGCCAAAGTGTTTTTTTGTAAACTTATAATCTTACATTTATTGTATTGAAATAGTACATTTATTTCAATTACAATAGCTTTTAACTGTTCAATTTTACAGTTTGAGTCAAAAAAAAAAAAAAAAGGTTTGATAGGATACAACAACTAAAACCATAATTTGTTTTTCTATTTATTTTCAACTCTATGTAATTTGTATTTTCGAAATTTTTTAATATTTAAACTCGTAAATAAATATGAGATATACCCTGTAATGAATGATTGAAATTAAGGTTAACCATTCATACCAATATTTTGTATGAACGTTTTCAATTGTAATGATTAAATCTCCATTTTAAAGTGGTTATCTCAATTGGCCTGTTTTATAATTAACTAAATGCATATTTAATAATATATTGATAACTAGACGAGTGAATTCAGGCCTGTACTTTTTGTAAATATTTAAATAAAACGGTGAAAAATGTTTATGTGTACTTAAAGTTGAAACTTACGTCTTTATTTTGAAATGAACTATTAAACTATTCTACAAGGTGATTTTAATAATCAATTAAATATCTTTTTACATGAAATAAAAATAAGTGTTTGGTTTCAATTTGAGAGTCATAATGCCTTGAATAATCCATAAGAACATACCATACCAATGTAATAACTGAGTTCTAACCAAATCCTTTGAAGATTTATCTTCTTTGCTACAACTAGTATAGAATTGAATCAGCTGACTATATTGTTGACTTAAGTCAGCTGTTTGAGATTGAATTTCAAGTCATTAACAAACAGCATTCTGTTTATGAATTATGTAAAGCTGCCAGGAGGTGGACCAGCTCAGCGTAACAAAGATGGCTGCCTCATGCATGTATGTATGGGTTACACCAAATGAGCTTCTCCCAAGAACTCACTCATTCAATGGTCAGCATTTATTATTTGAGATACAATATAATTTAGTATAACATTTTTTATATTTCTACTAACCGACTGCAAAATATTAACACATTATAATATTTTTACTAAAAAAGAATGGTTTTATAACTGTATTGTACTTTTATATTGACGGTGTATATTAAACTCTATAATAGCATTGCGTCCGCTCAATGGTTGCTATCGACTTGGACACTATTAGAGAATTCTGGAGTGTCCATGTTGGGTGGTAATCATTATACGGACGTTGTGTGAGGGAGATAACTGAATATCAGGCTTGTCAATTAGCTGAAAACCAGACCAGATTCCATGTTTTTCCCTTAGTTACCCTGGTTGTTTGGCTATTAATAAATTCCTTCTTCTGAGAAATAGTTGAATTCAGTTAGTAACAAGACATTACTCGTCCTACACTCATAGCATAATACATATTCGCCTTAAAATACGCACAACGTTGTGTCTCATATGTAAGAATATAAGAATAATAACATCTTATGGTAGTTTTCCTAGTTCATTTGTATTTATTAACAATATATTCTAAATCATATTGTATGGTTAAAGCAACTAGTTATTCTTACAACCTTACTGAAGCTGCCATTACTAAGCGGATAAGGCGGTGGCCTACAAAACAGCGGGTATGAGTTCAATTCCAAGTATGACCATAATATGTTTTCCACTGTTCCACTCCCATAGTTTGGACGTCCCGTTAAGCAAGTAGTCCAACGAGACATAAATGAACCAGGTTTAAGCAGGTGGGAGAGTCTGGGTCTTGATCAGGCATGTATCCCCCTAAATACCATAAGTAAATAATTTCTTTCCTTAGAGAAATTGCTTTGTTAGTCTTTGAATTGAATTTCAAATCTTACAATAAATATGTTTTATCAAGCTAACGTTGTTTTTATCTCTTTAAAACTATTTATAAATAACTAAATTATAATTTTTTTTTAATCATCTGCTACGCTCGAGATCCACTTACAAAAGAAATTTAAGTTTAAAAAGAATCACTGTTATATTAAACACTGTTAAGTCAAACTACAAAATGGCCTAATGGTCCAAATATTGGCTAGATAAATAATAATTTTTATAATTTAATAATCACCTGCTACTGAACTTAAGTAATCAACTCAATAAATTTAAACAATATATCAGTTATCAGTCGACAAAATTAATACAAGTAATAACCTAAAACTGTATTTGTAATGTTGTGTAAGCCTTGAAAGGAATGTATTATATGTATATTTAATTTTTTTGGGATAATATCTTTAACTAAAAAATTATCTGGTTTGTTGTCTTAGGTTTGTCATTTTGATAGAATCTACTGAACACCTAACAAATGTTTTTCAGGCAACAATAACAATTCTCAAACCTTAAAATTGTATTTTAAATCTTTGTATATTTATTTATATTGTGTTTGTGTTTAAATCCTATAATTATACATAACCTAACATTTAAAAAAAAAAAAATTAATTATTATTTTTAAATAATTCAAAGTTAACTCTGAATAGAATTTTTATTTTAATTTTTCAATATATTTAATGTTCACATGACATTTAGATTTATTCATCAATAAGGAAATTGTAAGAAATTAATACTGAATAAATGTCATTTGTGGCTTTTCAGCAGTTCAGGATATTGGTAAGGGAGATTTCAAATGACACGATGTCGATATATCAACGTTAAGAAGGGATAACAAGCACTTGGATACCAAGTAAAGGAGGATCTTTTATTATCATTAAAACAAGACATTTTTAACTTCTCAAACATCAAAGAATTTAGATTAGGTTACAGTTTTCGAATAGATCCAACAGATTTATAAACTATTGCTGTAATGAAATTGTATTTAACGAGTACATTCTGGAGAGAGATCCAAGGAACACAAAATTCAACATTTAACTTGACGTAAAATGTAATTTTTTGTTGCTATCTGGGCGTGCAGTTGGCTGCAATTTATCATTATTTTTCACTTATTAAATAAAGGAAATGATATAGGTATCTCTTTTAAATGAGATTAGTCGGATAATAGTGCCAAATTAATTTTATTCACACCTATGAAACTTGAGTTAGTCTGAAGATTTATGGACATCTAATACTTCTATTCTTTTTATTTTGTAAAATCTTTAAAAATTAGCCAGACATAATGAACTAATGCACATATTCTTAACGAAAGAGAGACTAATGTGAACAACTCCAGGATTCTTGGGTGATTCCGCCACGTAAGATAGTTTCTTCCAATTAACAAGTAAGTTCTTCCATTAACTGTAATAAAGTAAGCTATAGTTTATATAATTTAAAAGAGTTGTTTCCTGGAATTTAAAGGTTATGTGTTAGTGAAGACTGCTTAGTCCTAAGCCTAAAAAAGTCATTTTTTATTTCATTTCAAACAAAACTATACCTAGAATTTGTTTTTATAACTCGTCAAATTATCAAATCCAACTATACAATTTATATTAAATATGCAATTTTCAAACTGCAATGCATTCTCAAAAATTATTTTTTAAATTACATTATGACTGTTTTTTTACAAAATCTAAACTTATTTACATTGATTTAACAGCAAAATTAGCGTGTATCTTAGAAATTTTAACTATTTTCTATAACATTTAGTAAGTTAAAACTGAAAATCTGTACAAATAGGGAGGAAACAAACTTAAAAAGAATATAGCCGTCTTTTATTCTAACAATCTATTTATTTAGTTTCATAATAACGATCACATGATACTGCTGTTTCTTGTACAATATTTTATAGGGTGTAAAAAGAGTGTTTTGATTTATAAATGGACAGATAATGTACTATGATACACTTACAATATGTTGTAAATGTCAAGATTTGTTTAAATATTATTTTACCCAAACTGAGCAAATGCTTAAACTATGTTTATATTAGTATACATATCTATCATAAAACTAATAAGCTTTGTATAAATTATAAATATGAATAAATAATTAATAATTATTTCTTAATTTATTGGTTTTTTTTAGAAATTTTTAAAGAATGCGACTGTGTCTCAAAACATAATTTTTATATATTAAGATTATATTATATCATCTTGAATGATATATTACGTTCACTTTGTATGTCTTATTTCTACAAATAACAACTAAAATTATATTTAGTGATCGAAACTATGTGTTCTAATTAAAGGGAGTCCAGAGATATAAACACAATTGTTTTAATAAATAATGTTGAGTATTCAAATGTATGAATGTGCTATCAATCTCCCTTCAGTTAAGTGTCAAACACCGACCAGTAACCACACCCCACCGATACACGTTTAGTGGCATTTTTCCTTCCCCGCCCACCCATACACGTGCAGTGGTATTGACCGACTACCTACCTACTCATACACATGCGGTGGTATTGACCGACCACCTACTCATACACGTGCGGTGGTATTGACCGACTACCTACCTACTCATACACGTGCAGTGGTATTGACCAACCACCCACCTACTCATACACGTGCAGTGGCATTGACCGACCACCTACCTACTCATACACGTGCGGTGGTATTGACTGACCACCTCCTGACACACGTGCAGTGATATTGACGGACCACCTACCTACCTATACACGTGCAATGGTATTGACAGACCACCTAACTACTCATACACGTGCGGTGGTATTGACCGACCACCTACTCATACACGTGCAGTGGTGTTGTGTAGTGAATTTTACACCGTAGATTCTGTATCTTAGCGTAATAAAATTAATTGAAAGTTCTTCTTGTAGTTTAGTGAACAGTAATTCACTTTAGAGCGTTTGCGATGATAGATACGTCCCTATTGCACTGTCATAAAATGTATATTTATTACAAACATTTTGTTTACATGAATATATATATCAAAGGGGTACATTTTAAAAAGCTCATCTATTAATAAAAATAATTTTAATTTTATATATGTATATATATAACTTATATATATATATATATATATATATATATATATATATATATATATTCCACAGTTATAATATGGACGTAACAATCATACAAAATTTAATCGTATACTGCACTACTTAATGTATGGTTAAATCATGGGGGATACCCCGGCATTTAAAGTCTGACATAGTTATTGAGGAAGAAGTGATGCATTTGTTTGGGACTAGCATAAAATGTCTCACTTATGCTTACTAAATAACAGCGGTCTTTATAGTTATAGACTAGAAATTATTTACAAGGTTTACGGTTTGGGGCTATAATGAAAAAATTTATTAAATACCAATAGTTATGAGTATTTGAAGATATTTAACTAAATTTTCTTTTCATTTGGAATTTAGTATTTCCATCTACCTCAATATTAACCACATAAAAATGTGGATTATTTTTTTAACAGGTTGTACTAGTCAGAACTAGAGCTTTATTACTCCGGAGCGTTGTGAAGGAACGTGTAAATCCATTTAGTTTTTTGGATGAAACATAAAAACAGTTAATTAAATTCTAGATTTACTACAGCCATAAAGTTCAACCTTTATGGCTTTCTGTTATATTTAATCCTCTAGCCGATATGATCTAAAACATTGCCAGAGAATATCTTTGACAAAACAAGCCTATTCCATAACCTTAAACTTTAAAATTAATTTAAATTTATTCAACTTGCGTAATGAACTCTAGTAAGTAGTGCTTGGTATGGTTTGTAAAAGCATTTAATTTTAACCATTGGACAAACTAGAAACCACATAGACAAGATCACTAACGGTTGCATTAATAGATATCTTACTTCGTCGGTTACCAATAATATTTGTAAACTACTAAGCTTACATAATTAATTAATTTACTAATCACTTATTTTCTTTGATTATCAACTCAAGACAAGAAAAATCACAAGAACTAAAATTTACTACATTAACCAATCAAATAAAAAATTTAACTTACATTAACATTTAACATTAAAATATACTAAAACACTAAATCACGATTACCACGCTCAGACCAGAGGGATTCAAAATCTAAAATTTTAGTGGTAAATTATATTTATAAAAGTTTTATATAATAAAATAAATAAAGTACTTTTTATTGAAACTTAAGGAAACTTTTCTAATGCCTTGTATTTTTATATATTTATAAAAGTTTTCCCCTAGTTGGCACAGTACAGTAACGACACTGACTTGTTTGCAAAATTAGTGCACTCGAGTAGCTCAGGCCAATTGAGCAAACAATTCTGCAATCAGCAACAGAGTAGAGATCTTTCTTCTCCCCTTTGTCTACAACTTTACTCTTTATAGTTATAACAAATAAAGACTATGCATATATATTTCTTTAATTTTCCATTACCAACTAACATGGCATATGTAAATACAATTTTAGTAGTATTTGCAGGTGCTAGTAATGAAAATCTAGCATTAAGTATTGGTGAATCAATAATTTAATGAGATTTTACAATGGAGTTCAATATTTGTATACTTGTGTAGTATAGATTTAATACGATAAATTAATTATTCCGTTGCTTTTTTTTACAAAATAACTCGTTGGAATTGTAAAGTTCTTTGTGTAATTGTATTATCATTTATACCTCTAATGATATTTTGTGCACACAATATGTGACATGTTTCATAATATATAAATTAGCTAACTCAATATGAGTTTCTATATTAGAACTAACTGGTTATATTTTGCTTATACTCGTATACCCAACTAAAAATGAAAACAGAACCTACAAATATCATCTATTTTACAGCCTATCCTGATTCTGAATTTGTAAAGTTTAATATTATTGAATTTTTACTTAGCCGTCTGTACAACAGTAGCACTACATTCTATCAGAGTTGGCATTGAGCCAGTGTCTACATTAGTTTGAGTGTGGACAAACTCTTTTTATATAGTCTCACAGTTTTATAAGCAATGCACACTATTTAAAGTGCCAATTTTTTAGATAAATCCCTACCAAACATTTTAGCTTGTAACCTTTTCACTTTAATTATTACTAACACTTAACAAGGAATTTTAACATGAAAAAAAGTAATTCACAAGCCTTTATTCAGCTTGGATATATAAGTAGTGTGACTCTATGCGTTATGCAAGCAGTGTCTTAGAAGTAAACAAGTTGTTATAACAGATATCAAAATATTGGGAAGCTTAGTTATATACTTCTAGGTTGTGTAAAAGTATAATGAAATTGTTGATTTTGTGTTAAATTTGTATAAATATTTTGAAATCTATACAGGGTGTCTCGGAACTCTGGAACATTTCAGCAACAATTGTTCCTTAGGTCAAGACAAACATATTTCACAATATAAACATGGGTCTACACTACGGTGATTAGTTTACCGTCTGTCTGAATGGGTTTTAACAAATTATTTTATCAAGAAATATTTAGGATATAAACTTGAAATTTAATATAGCTCCCTTGTAGCTCAACATTTATAACAAGGAAGTAAAATACCATTGCTGGAAATAAATTCATTAAAAAATGGTAGCCTTTTAAAATTCTTTAATGTAAAATTTCACGAAAACTGTTATAGCTATAAAAAAAGTTGGCCGTTAAGTAAAAAATTCAAAATTAAGAGCCAAATAAACAACATCTTATTTAGTGAAATAAAATAATATACAACCCATGTGAGACAAGTTTTGTAAATAAATGTAATTTTCATAATACAACAATGCATACCTAAAACATAGTTTAACTGCAAATATAAGGCACTGCACATATTTAATCAGCTGTTTTATATCCACTTAATGTTAAGTCAGCTGTTTATTATTAATGAATTAATTATAAAATAGAATCATCATGGAGATATATCATGTAAAACCACATATCATATCTAATATGAAGTGGCACATCTGCAAAATATTAATGTGCCACTTCATAGGTACATAGGGGCATAAAATATGTTAGGTAAAATGTAGGGTCCTATTAAAAGGCATTCAGGCATGTTTTGGATTGCCATTAGAGAAGACATAAAAGTTATAATTTCACATACAATTCATAGTTGAAACCTAACAGCTAATGCTTATTTTCCTTACATCATCAATTCGTTACAAATAAACAGCTGACTCATAGTTTAAATTAAATAGTTCATAAATCACCAACTTATTATTAAATATGAAGTTGATATAAAACAGTGATATGCAGTAGTTCATATTTGCAGTTTAACTATGTTTTAGGTATGTATTCTTGTATTATGGAAATTACATTGATTTACAAAAATTTTCACAAATGGGTTATTTATTATTCGATTTCAGTCAATAAGGTGTTGTTTGATTTCTCTCTTAATTTTGTAATTTTTACTTAACTATTAACATTTTTATATATATACCGGTTTTCATGAAATTTGACATTAAAGAACTTAACATTCTGCCATTTTTAAATGAATTTATTTACAGAAATGATATTTTACTCCCTTGTTTTTTAACTGTTAAGTGACTAAATTTGACATCTATACTAAATTTGAAGTTTCTAACTTAAATAGTTCTTGAGTTATAAAATAATTTGTAATAAACATATACAGACGGTCAGACAGTAAAATAGTCACCAAGATCCATGTTTATATTATGAAATATGTTTGTCTTCACCTAAGAAACAATTTTAGCTGAAAAGTTCCAGACAGTTCTGGGACACCCTGTATATTTATTTAATGCTGAATAGTCCTTCTTAAAATGTCTCGTGGTAAATAAAATTAACTTTTTAATTTTTTAAAAGAGTGAAGGGCTGTAGATTTAACATCATGAATGTAAATAATAATCTTTGCTCCACCCCACTGACTCTAAAATATTCTTAGGTTTACTATTATTATACTATTTTTACTGATACATGTATTAGCTTTATATGTTTAGTGAGGAGTTTCTCTAGTTTTCAAATAAAATTAAAAAACGATGATACCTTTAAATACAAGCATTTATCAGATACATTTTGCTTTTAACAAATAACTAAATTATTTACAATTATATTGAATATATCATTTTAAGAACTTTTATATAATTTTATTTATACTTTGATTACCATTAGCAAGCATTTTATTGCTAGCATTTTTGTGTTAATGGCTTACAACGCATATTAGTTGTTTTTTAAACACAACACATAACATACTCAATAAATAACACATTTATAATAATTATATATATGATAATTCAAGTAAATAATGTAAACATTTTTATATTTGCAGTTTTATTTCTTGCATAGCTCAAGAGTCTAATATTTTTATTTGATTTATTTTTGGCTCAGTTATAAACATTGAGGAATTTTTTTTGAATACTATATATATTAGAACTATATATATATATATAAAACATTGTGTGAGAGGATTTTATGTGATGTATCATTTACATTTTTATTTATTTAGAAGAACAATATTAAAAAGTGTAGTATCATAATATTCTCAAACAAAGTAATACAGTACATTCATATTACTATGAAGTGTAAATTGAAACAAAGTCCCATCTACTCTACATTGTGAGATATAACACTATTCTCCTGTTTTAACATTTTCTCATGAATACAAATAACAAAAGTGTAAAGTATAAGTTTCATACTGTCAGTACTTCTTACATGAATGATTTATTTGATTTATAATTACGTTTGAAGCTGTATTTTTGCTTTGTTATTTATTATTATTTATGAAATTTCAGATTAAAGTAAAATACAAAAATAAACTGTGTGATATAACTTATTAAGATTTTGAGATTATAGTGGACTATATAGTAAATCTAAATATAAAAATAAATTGTTTGTATGAGTTACGAATTATTTTTCTATAAATGATATTTGTTCAAATGTTGAGTTTGTACAGTCATCTTTGGCTATAAAAGTAGATTAATAATAGTATTATATAGATTAATAATAGTATGGTCCACTATATAATCTTAATAAATTATATCACACATTTTTTCGTGTGTTATGCACCAAAAAGGCCAAATTATTCACTTTGGCTAGCCATCTTCATAAAGAATTTTTTTAAATATATTTTCTTTATATAAGTAATATATATTTTATTGATCTATTATTTTAGCCAAGGATGACTGTAGAAATAATTCATTGCTAGAGTTTACTATAAATGTGGAAGCTATGCCATCTGTAAAATTCATACTCTTAGTGGCAGTTGCTATAAAATCTAGAACAAAATTCCTTAGAGCACTAAACTGGGCGCCTGGACAAACATTCTTAAAGGTTTCTACAAAATGTGTGCAGTATAATTTGAGGTTGGTAAAAGTTGTTTACTGAATGCAATTAGCAGTTGTAATATTTTGTATTGATATGGCACTACACTTTGATATATTTCTTACTCCCACCAACTCTCCGACTTGTTAAAAATATAATTTTTTTTTTACATTAAACCTTTATATGGTTTTAAAAATGTTTTCAATTTACAACCTAATCATAAAAAATGTAAATATGGAGCACAATCAACTAAAATGTTAATATAAAGTAATGGTATTGTTAATGTTTAAAGCTTTCCCCATACATTTGAAGAGTATTACTTGTTTGTACTTTCATAAGTGGGTTATCACCATTCGCCACGCAATGGTGGTATTTTGAATATGCACCGGGGAACTTATTAAAACTACCTGAACGTAAGAGAAAACTAACTTATTAAAACTACGTGAACGTAAGAGAAAACTAACTTATTATAATGTTATTACAAAAATACACAGGTAGTATATTAAAATATTTTGGTAAAATACGTTTACAATCCTCAGACTAGAGTGAATCAAAGACTAAAGCAAGACTTTGTAAAATTAATACACCAGTACATTTAATTAACTTAAGTATATAATCCTATTTCAATTCTGTTTGGTTCAGCTAAATTAGTTATTTATTCATCTTCAATTCTGAAATTTCCTTATTTTCTATTATTTTTGGTGTTGTTGTGAATATGTTAGTTTAAATCAATACTATTTCGGTTAATAAGTAAGGAAGATTTTTTATATATTTTCTTTATATAAGTAAAATACAGGCAAAATATGTTTTTCAGTTTCCTTTTCATCGTGTGATTTAATTGCAAAATTAAATATTGCTTAAATTCCAGACTCACAAGTCGAAAAGGGTTAATTTATGTTAAAATAACCCTTAAAAAAGAATTTTAAATATTTGTTTATGACTACGAACAACTTTCGACATTTTCATGCTATAGGGTGTAGATAGTTTGATTCATGCCAAGAACAGTTTACGGGTATAACAATTTATTTGTAGTTTTTAGGTTATGAAAGTAATTCAAGCCATAACTTCAGCAGATCTAATGTTTCCTATGTGGTCTAAAGCAATGGAGAGTTCGAAAGAAAGACCAAGAGAGTAAAATTGTGAAAACGATTAATATCATACGGTAAACATTTTATGAGATTTGAAACCAAACAAACTGTTAACAGGTTTCATACCTAATTATTGCTGCAGTTTTTGAGAAATGTAGGTTGGATCACAAACCGAGAACTCCATCTGTTTCAAATATAATACCAGTTTCCTGGCAGTATTAAAGGTTTTTCATATTATAATGCCTAAATTATACATTATCATAAAGTATATAAGTAATAATAAAATACAAATTTTAATAAAGTTTTTATTGTTACTGGCTGAAAGGTCGAGTCCTATGTGCGTTAATTTTGCTGCATGGAAATGTATTCCAGTAGACCATGAAAATTAAGAAAATCTTTCTATAGACCATATAGCATGAAATCGATAACAATTTTCAGTTCACTGTATATATTCAATGTATATGCCAATAAGTTAAACATTTTGTGTAGAACCTTATTCAAACTGTGTGCGTACATTTGATACACACGATATGCCCAATTAAATAAATAATTAAATAACGTCTTTATTTAGACCATTTTTCAACATACAGTTGTTTTTTAAAAAAACTTAAGTCATACAAAAATTACATGTATATTGCCAAGGACTAGGTTAAATCAACAAACAAAATATATTCTACATAACTTACATTTAAAAATAAATCATATTGCAAATGTAGCTTAAGTTTATTTTGAAAAGAAACATAGCTGAGTGCTTTGAAATTCTGTTGAATTCCGTTGTAAATCTGGAGAGCAAAGTAAGAAAAAGCATTCCCTCCCACCTCAAGTCTGACTTTGGGTACCTCTAGCATGCTGTCCTGGCGGGTGCAAAGTTCTCTAACCTCTGAAGGAGCCCGCAACACGTTCCTCAAATAAGCGGGTGTACTAGATAGCAGAATATTGCGGACTAAACAAACCACTTCCAAACTAAATATATGCTTTATTGGAAGTGTGTCTGCTTTTTCTCGAGCTTGACTGACATGGTCATATTTCCTGAGACCATACACAAACCTAATGGCTGAGTTTTGCAGTCTTTGGAGTGAGACAGTGTTGTCAAGGGATAACCTACTTCAGAAGACTGGTAGCGGATACAACATTGCTGGGAAAATAATACTCTTGACTATTTGTAGCTTGGATTGCTCTTGGACCCCCTAAGCCTAAATAAAACTCTCAACCTGCACATTGTGCTACGTGTCACATTTCTAACATGAAAGGAAAAGGTTAATTGTGTGTATAATTTTACGCCTAAAATATTTACAGTCTCGGATACCGTCAAAGGTTCCTCACCCAAAAACTCATACAGCGAATCATCCTTCAGGATATTCTTTACTGCAGGAGGTTGGAAATGAACAATATAGCATTTATACTATGTGCCC
>JAQJVL010001452.1:45000-65004 GCA_035578905.1 Stictocephala bisonia | reverse complement strand
CAAAGGGGCAGCAATAATGAACGCAAATAAATAATTTGGAGATTAGGCCACTTTGGAAAAGGCAAAAAAATAAATAAATAAAACAATATATTTCAGGTAATTATTTTACCGAAAACCTGCAGGCCAGACAGGGCAGCTCCTAATTGGGAAGACTACATTAATTCAAGTCCCCGACAGTCCAGTTAAATAAACAACCATAACAATATAACAAAATAAGGAAATTAAAATTAAATCTATACCAACGCCTCTCATGTACTCCCCACCCCCTAAAAAATGTCCTTAACTCCCCAAAACCACAGTACAGTACACAGTTACTCCAAAAAATGACAATATTATTTTTTTTTCTTATTTTAATAATTTTTTTTTTTTTTTTTTTTTTTTTTTTTTTTTTAATACACAAAAGATGACCGAGAGAGGTGAACAAAATAAAGGATTGATTTCATCTGCATGCTGAAGTCATCTGTTTGGAGAAACAGTCAACAGTGCAGCGAGGAAGGAAGGAATAGATGGCTGCTCCCTCTGGGCCTCAAAGAAGGCCAAAAGGACGGCCCAGCCCGTAGGTCTTCCAGTACGTCTACTAGCGACATCAAGCTGGAAGGCAATGCAGGTGACGACCTACCTCCCTTGCTGCACCCTGGAGCTAAAAGCTGAAACGACCCCAGAAGAAATAAAATTAACAACCCAAGAGGAAGAGAGAGAGAAAAAATAATAGACAAAACTACAAGTAATAAAATGAGAGGTACATAAAAAATCACAAATTTACGTTTATGTTAGAAAAGGAAAAGAAATATTTTTTGAGCTTCCCTAACCTAAGTAAAAATCAAAGAAACTAAAGGTGAACATTTACCCAAAAATGGGTTTATACTTAAAATTAACAATAAAAAACAGTATTATTTATTTTAAATATTTTCTAGAAACAAGTATAAAAAACCACAAACCTTAAACTACTCAAGAGAACACTACAAATTCTAGAAATCATGTACAATCAGGCAACAGCTTGTAAGTTGGTTAGGCCTAGCCTATTAAATAGTACAAGGAAGAAACATCCAAAGAGACAGGTTTAGTTAACTAAATAAATAAATATGATGACATAACAGAAATAAATTAATTACAATAAGATAATACGAACATGACAAAGTGGATAAATAGGTATAAAAATGTATGCCATATCGGCAGACATGTGACTTTCTAACCTATCAACAGGACAAAATTTATTTAATATAAACGGGCAACAGTGCTATACTGTAAACTGTAATGAAACAAATGCACAGAACATTAACGAACAAAAAATAAACTACGTTTCGACCGTAACCGTGAAATAAAAGCAATATTACGAACACTTACCCAAAGGTTTCCTTAGGCAGATATATACGATGTTACCTGGCCAAGCAGAAAACGAAGACGAAGAGATAGACAAACACGAACAGAAAACACGGAACGATGAAATGAAACACAGACACACAAACAAAAACCAACAAAGAGTAAGGCGGCTATTCAAAATGACTGGACTTTGTGCTACGGCACAGAACATTGCGTTGGGTAGGCATATTTACTAACCAAAACCTATAAACAATTATGGTAGTGAACTGATACATTTGACAGTCTGTGCTTTTAGACCTCTGTGTGATGTCTGTGTCTGACACAGAGTATTCAATCTGAATTCATACACAATTCATAAATTCATAAACAATCAGTACAAGTATTATTTAGAGTTTTAATTATTATTAAGTTATAAATATATTATTTATGAACATTCATCATATAACGAAGGGTTTTAAAAAAAATTATGCATTTTAGATCTAAGGTTCAGGCCAAACTAAATGGGTTTAGTAAATCAACCATATATTTTTAATAATAAGTTTAAGATAGAATTGGTGAATGTTGTTGGTTGATAAGCAGCCAATAATTATAATTTTTTAAATACCTTACCTTCTTAAGCAATGAAAGATTTGTAGTTATACAAGTGATTTATGTTTAAATAGTGGCTAGATAATCGCTAATATTTAATACTTATTTTAATTTAAAGAGTCATTTGTAGAAGAGCTTTGAAATATGTATTCATGCTACTTGTACTGCTTGTACAAAGTATTGTGCAAGTTTATGATAAATTGCTGCAAGAAACTTACAAGAAAAGTTTATTTCACATCCATCACTCTGTACTTCCTTTATTCGTTCGGTATTTTTGTTTCAGAACATGACAACTTTATTTTATACAGGCCTTCTTTAAACACGTGTCCTACATTCACAGGTAACTCTGTTTGCGGCTAAACAATCAGTGATGTTTACTTACATCTGTAGAAAATATACGACTGATTTATCAGATTGAACGTTTTTACAATAATTCCTATAATCAATAATTTAAATCTCTTGAAATTCATACTGTGCAGTTTTTACAGACAAGTTAGGCTAACTTATTAGTAGATACTTTATTATAACTTTAATAAATTTTTTATAATAATTCAACATTAGTATTTAGCTATATTTATAGAGAATATAAAGGAGTGCTTTTCTATACTTACTTGATGTCTGTGGGTTTATTTTTGACATTTATAGGAGAAATATTAAAAGAGTTTTATAACAATAACTTTTGTTGCATAATATTATTTACTACAATCATTACAACGTTCTTATAGCGATTTTTATTCATTTCATTATAAAATAAATATAATTTCATGAATTGTTTTATTTCATGAAATGTTGGTATTTACTGTATGACGACATCAGGGACACTTGTGGCATAGGAAAGTGAGACCCTTTACGTAATGGGCCAGCTCTTATAGCAGAGTCAACATCATTAGCTTTTCTTGGCACCATCATTAAAATAATAATCATGATCTCTTGTAAATTGCATACAATCTTCATATTTGTTTTGAAGACAAGTTCATCTAAAGCTCATACAAGTTCTATTACTGTGATTATTTTATCTTAAATAAATAATAAACTATTAGAGTCCGTAAAAAAGATAAAATAAATAATTAATAACACAATGTAAATAAAACATGAGTATATAGAAGAGATATTTTGCAAAGATGATTTTTACTATTTATTGTTTAGTGCATATATTATAAACAATTTCTCACTGTACAATAAGTATTACTTACTTCTAAATTACAAACCATGATGTACTTTCTTTGTAGAAAAAATATCTCAAATCAATAACATATTATAGAGGTAGTTCTATGATTTTTTACTCATGAATCTTTATCTTTGGTATGTATTATCTATATTTGTAAATCAAGAGGCCTTCTTTACTCTGATGTTATTTAATAGTTTATAGTCTCTATAGATTATAAGAAGTCTCCATGTTTTAATTTAATTAATTTCGATTTACTAAAAACATATTTTCTTCAGTTACCTACGGTTGTATAAATAGACATTTATAAAGGAGAAGCTTGCACTAAATCTAATTACGAAATTATTTTCAATGATTTGATAATCACAACCACATCAATAATCTGTTACCTACGTTCATATTAGTTTCTAAGAATAATATTGGTCAAACTACCATTACACTATTACTAGGATTTTGTTTAACACTGTTAAAATCATAGTTGAACTAAAAAATCATGAATAAAATCAATAAAAACTACTTTAAAATAAAATATGATTTGAATGAAAATTGTATGTTTATAAACGATTATTCAATGCAAGTATAAATTTTCTTTCAAATATTATCGTAAAGTCTGTAAAATCAATAATATGCTTCCAGTGACAAACAATTTATTTTAAGCATTACCAAATAATGTATTGCTTCTATACCATAGAGCGTATTCAATGTTTGCTTCTCAGCTTTATAAACAGTTCAAGGTAACCCTGATTCATCGGTTGTATCAGGCTTGTAACATATTGCGGTAAACAAATTCATCATATTTCACTTTCCCCATCAACTTCAAAATCTTCTGGATGTGTAGGTGCGTTATCGAACACCAAAATGTTTTTTAATGGCAATTTCAGATTTGTCAGGTTTTTTTTTTTACTGAAGGTATGAATTCATTAACAACCCAATCTTTCAATATGTATTCACCCGGTTCTAGTCCTTGTAACAAGAAATCCTGCAAAACCTGCCCTATTTATCTTTTTTTTTTTTACCTGCCCTATATGTATGTTTTTCTTTAATAATGTTTATTGATAATATAGGGATAAATCATGCAATAACCCTAAGAAAATCAACCAAAAGTTTTATGCATGTTCAAATTAAACTTCTATAAATATGCATTTTATTATTTCACGTACAACTTTTATGTACTTATATTTCCCTCCTTCTCCAAATTGGCTCTTTTAGACATTTAAATGCACACAACACCTATCTTCTTCTTCCTCCATCTACATTCTCATTTTTCAACTGTCTGTAATATTATACCAACGTAATCTTGACAGTTTAAAGATTGTGTGATATTAATTGTTATTGAAAGTAAATAAAAACATTATTTTAATCAATAATGGTTTAGTTGAGAATTGTTAGCTTAATTACTGAGTCAGACAAAACATTCTGACTAGTTGTAAAAAAAGCATAAATAACCTTTATAGCGTAGTCTATGTGTTTTTAATTATTATTAGGCCATAGTAATATAATTTTAATTAAATCAATGGTTTCTTCAGAAAACTACTATCGTGTTCTTAAAAATGTATAATACGAAACGATCTGTGATAGTAGATTTGTCAATATTTAATTGCTATTATACGTTTAGTCGATGAAACACTTCATAAGTTGCCTGCAATTATTATTCAGATTTGAGATTTTAATCACGTTGATAAAAAGCATAATAAATATAGGAAAGTGGTTTATTCATAGTTAATAACATGTGTAAATAAGATCGGTGTCTTAATTTAAATATTAAACAGTTCTCCAGAAACAACCATAAGTTAGTAATCAACAATATTTCTTACTGACACGTTGTGTTATAAAACTGTAATAAACATTTGGTTGTTAAAATTTAATTTATATGTTATTAGTTTAGTTAGCAATATTAAATTTATAATATTCGGCTTTATAAAAATATTTAGAATTGTACTACAACTCAACAAAAGGTGTCACAATATAAAATAAAATAACGAATATAGCAGCTATAAATTACCATTTATCAAATGAAATGTCGAAAACTCCCTTATAAAGTGTTATAAAGTTGTATTTTAATCAAATGAAACCAACGTTGGTACGCCTTAGATATTACTTTTTAGATCTAAAAACTGTTAATTAAATTCAATCTTGTGTTATGAAGATGATACTGCATTACCATTTCTAATGTGGAATAATATATGAATATTTAAACATGAGAACATTAAGTCTCATATACCATAATAAACTAAATATAGGCCTACAGGGTGGAAAAAATATGGAAACTCTTTTTAACTACGCTATTTTTTCATAGATAATTTGAAATTGTAATTTTTTAATAATTGTGTTCCCTAAAGTATAATTTTTTATCAGATTATTTTACTTAAAACCGTTAAATAGTGAAGAAATAATATTGTTCAAATTAGTTACTTTGAAATTCAAATTACCACTACTTTGGAAAGGATAAACTTTTGGAAGTCCATTTTGCGAAAATTAATTTATCTTGAATAGACCTTTTATGTGATACGAAACTCAGCCTAGGCTTACGTTGAAGATTTTCGTTCAACTCTTCGTGGGCCGTCCCCCTGAAAATATGAAATGCCGATAATTTCGTCAAAAGGTATGCTATTTGGTAACAACGATCATGTTTAAGATTTCACTTTTACAAGTGAAGTCATACAAAAGTATTGAATATGTTTCCATATTTGTTTCCCCACTCTGTATATTGAATATTAAACAGCAATCAAGATTGCTTTTATATATACTGTTTCTCAATAAAAGTGAATACAAATGAATATAATATTGCACATAAATAAATATATTTAGAAGGGTTAAACACACACATTTAATATTGTATGCACTGTACCCTATTGTGTATAAATACTATATCAATATACACTTCTGCTTTTTTTAGGTGTGTTTCCAAAGAGAACTAGTTCAGAAGCCCAAAATGCTGTTAATGCCTTAGATATACGCCTTGTATATCCTTGATCTAACCTAGTTACTGACATAATATGATAAGGACCGCTCGGTCCTTGATTATAGAGAAATAATAATTAGTTTTTAAAGAAAAATCCGTAGCCAATGAAACCTCATTGCCAAATCCATTAGTTGAGGAAACTCATTATATAATAAATATTGCCTTAATTTTTCAATGTTTTCCAAGTTTGTCTATGTCGGTTTACAACATTAATCTATTAAATATAACTTACTCATTTCATTTAAAAACAGCAATACAATGAACTCATATTAAATGAGTCAATTACTGCTACGTAATAAATCCAATTCCATAAAAATACCTAGTTGTATAAAATATGTATGAAAAATGCTTCATTAAACCATTATTTCTTTACCAATATTAGTTCTTTTTGTAGTAATTTTTCCTCATTTTTACAATTTACCCATAGTTACTTTTCTTGTAATTTTGATGTATACGATTAATCTTAAAACGAAAATCAGTGAACGTACATCATTTGTAAGCTATTAAATGTAATGAGTGTAATTCACAAAAGCCCAATCATATTGTTTACACTTACACTTGTAGTTTCACTAGATCACTGTGAAAATATATCTTTATGCCAAACAAAATGTCCTTATATACAGTAAGCACATTTAGAAGTTGATACTTTACGCAGTTTAATGCAAGTTTATTGCAATTCATTCTTTCAAATGGCCACTTTTATATATTGACCCATTGAAATAAAGGTTTGCTTGCTTTGAAGTGGGATAGCAAAATTAATCACTGTAAAATTTAGCAATAAAAGGTAGTTTATGAAATATGTTTTTTCAAAGCGTGCTAGTTGAATAAGGTTATCTAATTTAATGTGTTGTTTCATGGAATTTTGTTTTAAATTAATAGATTACTGATTTAAGTTCCACGATATTTTAAAGTAAATATATTTTTTTAATTTATAGTACAAATTTTAAATTATTAAGTATTAGAACTGCAGTATCACAGTTATATTTTACATTTTTTTACTATTCTCTGAAATGTTTTTTAATAGTAAGAGTGTAGACTATTGCTTATAAACTAGTTATTTTAATGAAACTTTACAAAATATTTTTTACTCGTAAAAATAACATTTAATTTTCTTGACCAAAGTTGATCGATCAAGAGTGGCTAAGTAAGAGGATAGGCTTTTGCTTTGCTAGGAATTTACATTGATAGCTTTGCAGTAGAGCTCGGCCTACGGCCTTGTAAGTGAACTCTGAATATGTAGTAGTGTATAAATGGTGGTATAAGAGATGTGGAGGGCCGATCTAATCCACCGAGTGTGTATGGTTGGACGAGCGGTATTTACAGTCTCTACAATTCTATATAAGAACTGCAGAGGGTTGTAGTAGTTCTCCTGTGATATTAAAGAACTTTTTAATATCACAGTACATGTTAGGTAAGGTGAGTAGGTCACTGAACCACTACCGACGAAATGTGCCTCTAATAATGGATGACCCTCCTAACAACCTATATGTGTAGTGGTGATAACCCTTCCACTATCGTACTACCATTCTAAACACAATTGTTTCGTGGAAACACAAAACACTAACGAAAGCTTTCTTCTGCATCTATAATAAATATATTACGAGATGTATTTCAATATCTATACTGTAATGATGTATTCATAAGTTAAAATATACTATTAACCATTGATATTTTCACTTAAAACCTCAAGTATTTAAACTTTACTTCAAAAACTACGCAATATTTTATATTTCACAATACTTATATTGTAAAAATAATTATTTTGGATATGAAACAGTAACTTATTAAATGGCAAACCATTATTTAAGTAGATAAGATGATGAGTGTAAATTAGTTATAAATATTAAATAATATATATATATATATATATATATATATATATATATATATATATATATATATACCCAGTTTATTAAAACATAGTTACAATAACAACTAAACATCAGATGATACTATATCAATTGTTAGAAATCATTATATTACCGACAATGAGTAATTGATTGCTCGGAGAACAAAATAATTAATGTTTATAAATTAATTTTAACAGTATAAATATGTAAACTCATCAAAACTACTACAATTCTGTAATTAAAATGTTTAGTCTAAATGAATAATGAGGTCGTTTTATTGATTTAGATGTTTAAACTATTTTCCTTACCAATCAGTTAAACATTCTTTTAAACTCAGGGTGTTAAAACACTTTTTTACTTGATTTTTCAATAAATAAATAGGCTTAATTATACTTTTTCACATCATGTTTGGTGTTTATTTTGTCATTTGTTTGTTTAAAAAAATAGTTAATTTAATTCAGTTTATATTACTTATAAATTTATATATAACCATACAATCTATGATATTTATTTAAACTACCTTTTACAAAGGTTAGTTTATGCATTTTGATATGATGGTACTTCGAAGAACGAGGAATTAGTAAATGATTTGTAATCTATTCATACATTTTAATGACTTATAATTTTTGCTGGTTCGTATGCATTTGAATAAAATTAGTTTAACCTTATGAACATTTGTTTAATAACACACCTAATATAGGTAATTAAATAATTTAAAGACATCTCGATAAGTTGTTATATAGCCATAAAAGTATGATTAAGACTCATATTTTTGCCAAAAAGTCTTATAAACCAAAAGGAGCATTAAAGGCATATCTTGTGCTTGTTCATGTATACAACAGAAGGAGTTTGTTAGAAGTTGTGGAGTTGAGAACAGTATCGAGAGCCGACAAAGCTCTGCTGGAGGCGATATGGTTTGCAAAGTTCTTGGAGGTTTATCTGAGAGAGGCTATAATGGAAATGTGTCATCAAAGTGCTTATTGTCTACCTGAAGAGGATTAGAAGGAGAGCTCCGTGAAACAAAAACGTATACAATTCTTAATAGTAGAGATTATTTGTATATAAGGCTTTTAAAACAGTTTTACTAAGGGGTTTTTTTAAATATATTCAAAGTATTTATTTTTAGACATTGTATACAAAATTTGAATAAAAAATAATGGTTGCACTCTACAAATTCGCAAGTATGCAACTGCTGTGCTAGTGTTTACCACTACGAAGTGGCAATGGTGATATCAGACGACTATAAGGTCTTGAAGGCAAATCCAAATTTTCGGGGTCTCAACCGTTTCATTTCTAGGTTTTCAAACTTATAAGATGTAGTTAAGAAAAACAAAATTTACTTTATAAGAGTTACCCTTATTCTACAAAATTCAAAATAAATAACCTTATACTGCTAAGCAAATATAGCAACAATAGTATATTTCATAACAAGAGAGGATAGTGGGGTTTGGTCTGCATGTTCGAGACCATATGTTTGAAGTGCGAGACTTGTCGAGCACTTCAAATGGTCGAGAACAAACAAAACATTTTCACTCGAGTTTTGAACGATACTTTTCACTACACTACGGAATAAAAACAGGTGTTGTTGACTGTGGAAAATTTTCGGTTGTAAACAATGTTACTTTCGGTAGTAAACAATAGACAGCTGTTGAAAATATGATGTTTCGCAGGTTGTAAACACATAACGAAAACAGCTGAACTCATAGTAGTGTAGTGAAAACATATAAACGACACTCTTGGACACACTTCACATTAACAGTGTTTAATACAAAAATTGATAATGAATAAATATTTTATTTCTCATAAAATTTACAAATATAACACAAGTTATTAGCGAGAAATTGCCTGACCACTTTATCCAGTAATGTGGTCAGGTGTTAAAAAGAAACATACAAAAAACAGTTATATTGGAGTCCAAGTCTTTAAAAATTGACTTACCTTTGACAAAAAGGAATCTTGTTAAAATCTTCTTTTTATAAATAATAACTAACTATATTTACATAACAAAATAGTATTTAGGGAAAAAATCAGTAAAAATTATAATCTTTCTGGCGTGAAATTTAATTTTAAGTTCAAAAAAAATATAATACATCTTTAATAATTATACTTACTAACTAATTACAGTATTCAAAACAGAAATATACTCAATTCAAAAAAGCCGTTTAATTAATTTCTTACAAAAATATTTAATACTTTGGCAGTTTTTTGGAAGAACTTATGGAAATTATGTCTCATACTCCGTATATTTAAATTTAGGGCTATCAACATAATCTTTTGGTTGAAAAAAATCCAAATTTAATGAACTTTAATAGGAATGAGTATTTTCCAAATCAAAATAACTATTGAGATGTTCAGCCATTTTAAATAAAAAGAAACAGTTAATATTCTTAAAAAGAAATTAATGGAACGATATAGAAATGGAAATTATATCAATGCTCAGAAATAATCTACTTTATAAATATTTACTTGAGTTCTTAAATGTCATTACACTATTATTTGTTTTAACTTTCTCCCCTTCGGATTCTCAAAATAAAACTAATTGAGAAAGGTAACCCACACAACGATAAGAAAAACTCAAAAAATACTTTTTAACAGCTATTGTTTTTTGATGTACGTTGTCCTTTCATCACATCAGGTAAGATTGATATTTTTTCCGATAGCAGTCAAAAATGGTTCCATAATGTTTTTTCTGCTAGAAGTCGATAACATGGGACGTCTATGAGCCTCTGGAGCTCAAATCGGAATGTTCCCAGAATTTAGACCGGTGAGAGTCGATTTATCGTGGTCGAAACCGCAAATAAAATGTAATCCTTGGAGCAAAATACGTTTCGTCCGAACAGTGCTTGTTTTAGATAAGAAGATTACTTATAAATTCAATAAAATTTAAGTTGGATGCACTTACTGATGATAAACTGTACCAAAGTTGAACGAGGGCTTTATACGATCAAAGTAAATAATTAATATTACTGTACAACCAATAAAGAGGGTGTTTCAGAACTCCCTACCAACATTGTCTTGTTGTTTCTGAGCTAATAGTTAATATAAATATCACATATAAATCATTTTAAAGTCCTCGTTTACTTACAGAGCCGCTTTTTTGCAAAAATAATTTTTTCTCAAAAACTGAAAAATTTTTAAATATTTTTTACACCTTAATAATAGTAAGGATATTTTGTGAAAATATTTCAAATTTTTGTGAAGTAGGAATTAAAAATGGCAGCCATATTTACTTTCTGAGTGTGATTACCAACATTTTGAAACAAGAACAACTTTTTAAATAATGAAATAAAACTGTTATATGATTACTTTCTTTAAACAGTTTAAAGGCAAATCTAACGATACCTTATTTATTTAGATCGAATAAAAAATAAATAAGTTGTGTCACTACTTGTATGGTACTTCAGATAACTTTGCAAATTTTTCACGGGTTGTCCTTTTTATTATTAATATTTATAAAAACTCAAAAATTTTACATTTTATGATTTTTGAGAAAAAATATGTTTTTTTAAAAGAAAATGGCGGCTCAGTGAGTATCCGAGGACTTCGGGGTGAAATTTACATTCTTTTTTGACCCAGAAACACTACCTCAAAATGTTGGTAGAGAGTTCTGAAACACCCTGTATACTCGTTTGTATTTAATCTTTTATCACGTTTAAATTGAAGAAGTAGGCAATATAGGAATATAACTATTATCTATTTAGTTTAAATTAATCTATTAAATTTACCTATTGAGATTTTCCCGATGGTAGATTTAAATAACACATTCTAAATGAATAAATTGCTGAAAATGTGCAATAATTAGGAAATAACTAATTATACAATTAAATTATCCTGGTAGTATATAGGACAGTTGAAAATCTTAAAAGTTTTACACTTTTATTGGTATTGTACTTTTTTTGTAACTTCTTTCAACAGAAAAAGGCTCTCCGCAAAGCGGAAAGAATAAAAGATGGATGGCACTTCTTTCTTTCTTCGAAACTCTCTCTCCTCCGTAAATATTTACCACAGAAAAAAGTAAATAAGTTCTATTAAAAAGTTGTTACACATTTTAACCTAATATTTTTACCTAAATAAGAATAAATTAGTGAAACTAAACTCATGTAAAGTAAGTATTGTAATGAAGTAAAAGTATAATTTATTTCAACTTGTTATATTACCGTAACATTAGTAATCAATTAAATATGCAGCATATTTAGTGATGATATTCACAGATACTTTCAATATATCTCTTATGGTTGTTAATATTTGATAAATATCTACCTCATATTTTCTTACCTGATAACTTTATCACGAGTCAATTAATTATATTCAAACTAAAACCTTGCACTCCTAGAATATGATATGTTTATTGTTAGGAATACATAGACCTACTGAGTATATATTTAAACTGACGATTTCTAAGTAGGAACAGACAGTGGTTATAACAGTTTTACTGATTAAAGAGTTATAAAAAGATGATTTAAAGTATCTCAATTTATTTTGAATAAAACGAAATTGTGATAGGAATAGTTCAACGTTGAACACCAAAGAATAAAGAGAGGAGTACTGGGTAGAAATTGGTCAGACTTATGTGTAGAAATAATACTTTGAATATTCTTCTTCTTTTGGTGGCCATAATTACCCTTTTTCTTAGTTGGTTAACTTGACGAAGGACACTTTATTTACAGTACATAAGACGTAAAAGAAAATAAATAAAATTATTTAAACTAACAAATCCTAAAAAATTATACGACATTATATGAATATTTGCTCTTTTTTGTATTACATTCTATTACTTTCAAACGACAATTTAAGTAAAACTAGCATATAAACCAGCGGTCGGCAACTGGCGGACCGCGGTCCGTGTCCGGACCGCGGAAGGTCAAAGACTGGACCACCAAAAATATTTTAATATCTCAATCACATAAATTATAAATATAATTTTAAAAAGCCTTTTCCTAAGTTTGATTGTCACCGTCGAGTTGGCAACATCACCGCATCTTAGTTTGCCCAGCCTCATTAGTACTGTACATCAAATTATTTAGTAATTATTGTCGCTGCTCCTGATTTTTATTTTTTATCGATATGGATCATAAAAAGCGTAAAGTTGATAGTGAGAATATCAATTTTTGACTGAATAAACAGTACAGTTTTACGCTTCCTGATAGACCTGACGCTGTTCCAGTTTGTCTAATATGCAATAAAACAATCGCTCTTATTAAAAGTACGAATTTAAAGAAGCATGAAACGACCCATTAGCAGTTTCATCAAATTTTCCTCTGGAAAGTGAAGCTCACCAAAAAAGTTTCAAATAATATTTAGCTTTAAAAAAAAAAAAAAAAACTACAAACACAGTTTGTGTGTCTGAAGATGGTAACTTTGTTACCGAAAGGGCTAACGAAATTAAAAAATTATGTACTGGAGAGTTTGTTTCATCTTATAACATTAAATTATAAATCCAGAAAGAAACGAGCTTGAAGAATGATACATCCATACTAGTTCGAAGTATGAGCGAGCAAGGAAAATCTGCAGACGCAGCTTTGCATGTATGTTGGACGCTCAATAAACACCAGAAGCCATTTTCAAACTCTGAGATAGTAAAATAATGTATGCTAGGAGTGGCCGCAGCACTTTTTGAAGATAAAAAGGATGTTGTTGGTGCATTTCAAGGTATTTCATTGTCGGCTACAAGCAATACAAGAAGAACCGAAATATTGGCTGCAGGCGATAAAAGGAGTTTGCTAGAACTTCTACAAAAGGCGCCTTGCTACGCCACAGCACTTAATGAGTCATGTGATATTGTTGACGATGAACAAATGTCTATTTTTTTGAGGTTTTATGAATTGCTTGCAGTCTTGCCATTTAAAGGCCAGACTCGTTGAGAAAATATATTCCAGACTGTTGATGACTTCATGACAAAATCAAACATTAGTTACGATAAAATGGTGTCTTTGCTAACTTATGGGGCCCCGGCTATGGTCGGCAAAGAAAAGAGGCTTGCAAAGCGAATCAAAGAAAATAATGCGTAACTACTATCTTAGCAATGCATAATTCACCAGGCAGCCCTCTGTGGAAACTTAGTAACACTCAGAAAGAGGCAAATCTAGTAGACCTTCTCATTTAGGTTATGTTAGGTTTTTAGTTCATTTTTATAACCAGATATTACAATGTTTTGAATATTTTTATTTGTTGTTATTTAAGTTGTTACTCTTCTATGAACATTAATATTATTTATCTATGATAATCAAAACCCAAACTTATATATTCAATAATCAATAATATTGATTTGAGCGTTAATCGATTCACTCGACGGGGGCGTATAACAAAGTTTCGCCTAGTTTTTTTCCCTGGACTTCCCACAAACTTATTTTTTAATATGTCTGGACCCCACCCAAATATAGTTGCCGACCCCTGATATAAACCCTCTGTAACTGCCATTTATATTAACCACTCAAGGTATCAAGTCTGTACGTTCCAAATCACCAACTTTCACAAATAATTCATACCCAACCAATATTAATTTGCTTCCACTGAAGCGAGTTGAAGACTTGCAGCACAAAACGAGAAAATAGCTGCACCTGTTTGATCAGAATTATCAAAAATAAATGTATACCCTTAAAAAACATCCCTTTGACCATGGGCTACTATGACTCTGTCAATATGAAGTATCTAGTGATCTACAAGCTCGAGATATACATAATATGTTTCTTCCCTTTTCTCAATCACAAGAACAATATAAACATACATTTTTCAAGATAACTGATAAAAATATCGTCTGCCATTAAGCTACATTGAACTTTTCTCGGCTGAAGGGGGATATTATCCTTGGACAACTTGTGTTCTTTTAAAGACAAAAGTAAAACTTCTCAACAAAAGTTGATCCTAATAATTTATTCTAGACAATATTCGTCAGGAAACTAACCTTTCTGTTTTGGAAGGAGGTGGTTTATAGATGGGTTTAGAAACCAGTATGTTCTTTCTAGTGGCAGTCCTTGAGCCTTTATTTTCTTTTTAGATTCTAATGTTATTACTACCAACAGTAAAAACTAAGTATTTTTTTTAAAGTACTTCTAATCTAATTGTCCTTAAACAGATTTAGATATACGTATAGGATGATTCATAAAATAAATTTTCGTTAGTTAGTTACAAGGAGTTCCCAACACAATTCAAGGGAAAAGACTGAATAAATGCCAAACTGAACTTCTGAGAAGTTAAACAAAGTGGCAACATGCGTTTTATTTTGTAAATTTTGTCTTCAAAGAGCTACTAAAATTAGTTTCAGAAATAAAAATTAAGTATATCTCAAGTAATTCAGGATCAAATTCAAGAGATTCAGGTATGTAATCTACTTATGTATGCTTAATATACATAGTATTTTATAATTTGGTGCAAACATAAACTTTATTGTTGTACTAGAGAGCTGATTTAAATCCATCATAAATTACTTTATTACTATCAGCTGATACATGTTTGTTGGCCATTATACTGGCATATTGGTTTTTACGTACTGTCACATAAATATTAATTTTTATGTTATTTTTCATCCACTTTTGAAAATCATTATACTATTAGATTTGTAATTACATTTCATAAAAACAGTATTCTATTTAATTTTTTATAATAATATTGGTTTAGGAGTTTTTTGGGATTTACAATTTTAAGTGGCCGCAATTTTAAAACGTTTTATAGAGGAAAACCAATAATTTTTTTCCAAATATAGGTTTATGTTATAAAGAGTCATCCAAAATTACAACCTAATACATTTTTTGGTTTTTTATATAGAAATTTAAAAGTTAAAAAAAATTATGGCTGGATGGATAACCAAGTTATTTTGAACACTTTAAATATGATATTTGTGATTTCTAAATGTACCAGTAACAACAACTAAGTTATCGCAAATTTCAGATACACCCTATATATTATTATAGTACAAATACCACTACTTAATGTTTAGTTATAGCAGTACGAATACTGTTTAGTGAACAAACTTAAGAGAAAAAGTTAGTAAAAATATTTTTCTGTTAGTAAGTCGTAGTAATAAATAAGTTAGCTTTAATGGCTAAAAACCCTACAATCCTATTTAGATCCTTCAATGTCTTAAAGAGAGATCAGGGATCGAAGATGTCCCTCGAACAATAAACCTATCACTTCCATTTCTTTGTTAGTGTAACTCTCATTGCGAAAAGGAATTAGTTGGATTGTATATTGTCATCTGTTCCTCAACTGTTTGCACCTTTCCTATCGCTATTTGAAAATTATATATTTGAAATTGACTGTTCCATCGAGATGCAAACCCTTTCTTGTAATTCTATCAAAGACTACGGTATCAGCATGCAGATGAGAGTCATCCTTCTCCCGACAATGAACTTCTATATGAGGTCTCTAACAAGATTCCTTAAAACGGTTGCCAGTGTGTGCCTGACTCAGTGATTAAGTTCGTTTCTGAGGATTTTACCAGTTTCTCCCTTACTCATGATATTCAGAATGGATTCAATTGAAGGGCCAGTTTCTGATATACAACTACGCTACCGGATTTCATAATAAGTATGTCAGGTATTGCACTTTCGAGCATGCGAAAAATATGACAACGAATGTTTCCATCTAATAAAATATTCAAATTATGAGATAAAGATTATGTGCGTATTATTTCTTAATATTAACCATATTTTGCTTGAATGTATTCAACTTGCAAATTTAGGGATATTTTACACACAGACAGATGGATTCTAATGTCATCTGTTATTGTGTCCAGTCGTAAATGTCTAGCTCTGAGGAGGTTCGCCATAATGAAGATAGTCCATCATAACATTTTGACATTCCTTACTTTGTAGCTAAATGAATATGGTCTAATTATTAGTTGAGTACTAGTATTTCAAAGAAAAATTACTGAATAGAAGTAATATGCTATTATAAAAATGTATCACATTATGATTAACGAGTAAATTATATTTTGACTAAGGCACTTCTTCAAGCACGTCTATACTTAGGTAGATTATATACAGTTATAATTTATATTAATGTTATTGATTGAGGTCAAGTGAAAGTATGAAGTATCGATACTTCATTTGTTTTGGTTATTTCTATGGAGATCAAGTTTAGTTGCTGGAAAGTTCGAGTTACCTCAATTCACACAATTTACGTTAAAAATTATATATTAATGTTTCTGTTCCAACCATGGTTTTGGGGTGTATATGAAATTCTTTGCTTTCTTTCTGGGTCGTCTATGTAGATCAGATGGATATAAACTGGTGAATTAAGTCTAATCTTAAATCGTATATTTTCTGTAATTGCATATAACTTTTCGATAATTACCAACTCATTCCACTGTCAACAATGTTGGATAACATTTTAGTTGAAAAACGCCTCATGGGGATGTTTCTCTTCAAACTCAACATCCCCAAAGTAGGAAGCTACAGCCCAGTTTATCTTGGTCCAGTTATAATTGGTTTGCTGGTTGTGTTCAATATTATCCAGCATGCTGGAGCACCAGATGACCAGTCGGTGTCAGTTCCTCGAAGGATAGTGCTAAATTTAGTATATTTTTCAAGACACATAACTGGATTTTTACACTTGGAGAAACTGCTATTGTGCAGAAAAATATATGCAAAGGATATTTATCACAGTATCCAGGAAATTAGAACATCTCTAAACTGCAGGCTTTCTTTAAAAAAAAAACTGGATGTTATTTTTGGCAATGAGCATTCACACTTTGTTTACCAATTGTTTTTTTATAGTATACCATGTATGTAAACCAATATTTTAACATAGTAGTGTATCAGGAGATTAATTTTCATTTGAAGTCATGTGCATGATCCTAACAAAATACTTGATCGGAAAACGGATTTGCTATATAAGATCTTCTGACGAATATTTAGACCTGATAGAGGAGACACTATCTCACACATGGAAACTCCTCAAGTATAACAATGAATTCAACAAGGATTTCAAGAATATGGCAACATCTTTCACAATCTACAGCTTCACGCTATTTCAAAGCTACAGTTACACACTGTTTGCTATTTATTGTGCTGGTGTTGAAATACCTGAAGCACATGAGAACAACATAGTTCTATCTTTCATTGTCCTCTTTAATATATGTAAAATATGTATTTTAATGGCTTGGTCATCATAATTCATTGTGGAAGAGGTATGTATTTTTTTGTAATTACTCACTACTGTAGGCAGAAGAGTGGGTGATGTCTAATGTACGTGAAGAAATGGATAGGTGGGTCAACACCATGTTACATATATTGTTGGGTGAGTTGGTCATAAGTGCCGTACGTGAATGAATGTATAGTTGGGTCATCACCACTATACATGTATGGGTTGGTAGGCGGGCGTTCCCCACTGTACGTCTGTAGGGGTGGTCATCAATACTGTACACGCAGAGTGGTACTGTTCCACCCACCATCCTAAAAAGGTACAGTGGTACTGAAACAAGCCCTCGCCAATACACTTACAGTGGTAGGATTCAATTGATGAAACTCCTTCATTAAATGTAACAATCTATAATGTAATAGCCTTGACATTAGATTGTCCCCGCCCATAACCAATCACGTACGGTGGTATGATTAATTCACCAACAACCCATACATGTATGATGTCAATAGCCTACCCAACCAGCCATACATGTACAGTGGTATTATTTTTGTATTGACTAATTGAATATTAATATAACTACGATGGAAATCGTTACATTTCAATTGTTTATGTCGTTCAACTGAGTATATCTATTTAGGCCTAGTTATATTAAAGTTAACAAACATTCTAATTCACATTTCATATTAAAATATGGGCTGTATGGATATTATTTTACTGTATACAAATATTGCGTATGGATTTGATCATGAAATGTACGAAGTCTACCTGCTCATTGCTTTTTAATTATGTCCAATGGTTAAAATTGACATATGAATAAGCTAAACATATTAATCTTAAGTATTAAAGATGAGAAATATAAAAGATTCTTCGATAAAGAAATATTATCGAAGCAATCGGCAGAGATATGTACATGCCTGTGCAGGTACATGGGTTAAAGTAAAAAAAAAAATATATATTTAACCTCGTAATTTTAATCGTTTTATCAAAAAATTAGCGTTTTAATTTTGGAAAAAAATATATATATACACATTACTGAAAAGGACTACAAAAATCAATACTTGGAGAAATTATAAATGATTTTTTAACCCTTTTGAGATGGTCGCTACAGCAATGTTAACAGCTTATCAGCTGGGAGAAGGGCAGGAAGGACAGCACAAAGGTCAGGTCACACGTCGGTAATCAGCCGAGATAAGAGGCAAGAAAGACATTGCAAAGATTAGGTCACATTTCGGTAATCAGCCGAGAGAAGAAGCAGGATGGACAGCACATAGGTCAGGTCACACGTCGGTAATCAGCCGAGACAAGAGGCCAGATGGACAGCGCAAAGGTCAGGTTACACGTCGGTAAACAGCCGAGAGAAGAGGCAGGATGGACAGCGCAAAGTTCAGGTCACACGTCGGTAATCAGCTGAGAGAAGAGGCAGGAATGGACAGCGCAAAGGTCAGGTCACATTTCGGTAATCACCCCAGAGAAGAGGCAGGATGGACAGCGCATAGGTCAGGTCACACGTCGGTAATCAGCCGAGAGAAGAGGGAGAAATGGAAGTGCAAAGTTCAGGTCACACGTCGGTAATCAGCTGAGAGAAGAGGCAGGAATGGACAGCGCAAAAGTCAGGTCACATTTCGGTAATCAGCCGAGAGAAGAGGCAGGATGGACAGCGCATAGGTCAGGTCACACGTCGGTAATCAGCCGAGAGAAGAGGCAGGAGGGACAGCGCAAAGGTCAGGTCACATTTCGGTAATCAGCCCAGAGAAGAGGCAGGATGGAAAGCGCATAGGTCAGGTCACATTTCAGTAATCAGCCGATAGAAGAGGCAGGAATGGAAGTGCAAAGTTCATGTCACACGGTGGTAATCAGCGGTAATGATTATATATAGGGTATTTAATTTTATTCTGATATAAAAGTGACAAAAATAAAATTATCAAGGAACATTTTTCTGCTGTCATTGACATAATAGTACTTTCTATGAGTTTCTCTAAATGGTATGCATTTGGATTTACATAATGTAGTTGTCAATCCAAATGTAATAGTTGTACTAT
>JAQJVL010001452.1:0-40000 GCA_035578905.1 Stictocephala bisonia | reverse complement strand
TTATAGTATAATGTGTTAATACCAATTTGCAAATTTAATGAAGTTAATGTATATTCTATGTAGCATTATTGTATAAGTATTAATATGAAAATTTCTGAGTTATGTTTTATTGTTACCTGGTGGTAGAATTCCCATAATGTATTTTCTTAGACACACTTTCAGTGTTAACTTTTCACATTGTAACGCACACTTTAATCACTGTAAATTCATGTACGTTTTGTAGCTATTTTATTACTATTATATTATTAACTGGCGATGCCATGGTAATAACCAAAATAAGCCTGTAATGTTAAATCAAACCTTTAAAGTCAATGATCAAACTGATCAGTCGATCACAAACTAACTACTGTAATAATCAATTGTCAAGCGTCCGTTTACTTTTCATGTGTCTACAAGTTCAAGGACACTCCACAATCAGCTGTTGGTTCTCCCTCTCACCGCTAGGGGTTGAGGAGGAACAGCTGTGTCTTACCTTACCTTGGTATCGTCAGGCCTCTTGATTTGCTATTTCACAGTTCTATGGCACTACGGTTTATTTAATTTGTATGTTTTATTAATATTTCAATTTTTTTTTTTTTTTTTTGTAAAATACTTAAGTAGGCCCTATTTGAGTCGCTATTTTGTTTGTAAATAAACTAAATGTGTCAACTCCAATCAGGCTATGCCTGGGAGGTTTATTGAAAGAGGCACTCAAGAAATGGGGAAATTATTAAATTTATTAATATATTAATTTTATAGCTAGGTCAGCTTCGTTTGTACTTTATCATTTAATTTAATGGCTACTGTAAATTTATACTTTCAACATAATTTACTGTTTGTTAGCCTACCTATGAGGCTGAAGATAGATTGTTAGTGGTTTCTTTGTTTTATTTTGTATGGTCAAATCAAGAAAATTATGTATGTATACAACAAAATCATGTATACAAAATTATGTAAACCTTTTTTAATATATAAAGATTTTTGAATTTGAATTTGAAATTTGAATTTGAATATTAAGACTTTTCTCCTTTTTTATACCCTGGATTATTATCTTTATAAAGAAAAGCCTAATATCCTTTAAAATAATTAGTTTGGTAAAATATTTCATGAAGTGAAATCATTGGTCAAGAAATCGTTGAAAAGTAAACTTTTTTATAAAATACATCTGTTACTTTTAATGACTAAATTTGGTTTTGATAAATTAAAATTATTATGAAATAAAACTAAATCAATTATTTTGAGATTTAAATCATACAGTTTTAAATATTAAACAGGAATTAGTTCAAAAAAGGTCAAAACATTTACGGTAAAAAGTTTTAAATGTGAATTCATATATAAGGTATGGAGATAAGAGAAAACAAGTGTGATTGAAAACACATTTCTGTCCACACAATATAGTTTTTATGTAGTTTTTGGCACAATTTATGTAAGTTCTCCTGATTGCTTCACGTGTTTTATGATAATATATATTTCAATGTGAATTTAAGGAATGATCTGGTGTGGTAGGCTAGCTTAGCTGGTTACATCTTATATTCTACACAATTTAGGAGTCACAATACCAAGTAAAACAAATATTATTTCTTAGTAAAAGGGAATATCACTTGTCTAGTTCTATTTATCATAATCTAAATGATATCATGAATGTCTGCGCCTAGTTTTGTAAAAAAAAATAAATAAAATTACATTTAAAAAATCTTTTTAATCATTAATGTGATTATGAAATTAAGTTTACTAAACATTTAAGAATTAAACTATGTATAAATATTCACATGAAAAATTTTTATTTTTAAGTTAATGTTAAGTTTACCTTTATTTCACTTATATCATTATACTGTTCACTTTTCATTAATAATAATACCTTGACAGCTTTTATTTGTATAAACCAAATAAAATAATTCTATTCCATAAAACAAAACAAATTAAGAAATGTGTATGAAAATTCCATTGATACCATTGCTTTCCCCTTTTATTATATGTTATGACATATTATTCTTTTAAAGTTTTAATAATTTGTATGATATAAGGAGCAAAAAATTACCGTAATTTTAACTTGTTTTCACTAAGCTAGTCTTATCCGTGCTTTTTTAGCATGGATACCACTATAGAAGTTAGTTGTGTCCATCTTAGGTGGTAGTTAGCGTCCGGAGGTGTGTAGGGGAGATCATTGAGGTCTGTCAACTAGCAGAAAATGAGATTTATGTGAGATAATGATAAAAAATGTTATTTATTTTCCTAGCAATGTACACCCGTTCCTAGCATTACTTAAAAATGCGCTTATGGACAACATTTATGTCATAGCACGTGGTTGATAATAATGTTTCCTATACGTTTGTTTAAACTTTAGGATGGTAAATTTTCAATAAAACTATGTTCATTACACAAGAAAAACAATGTGTGATCGGAGTTCTCATATACCCCCTAGTTTCTTAGTAAACAACCTACAAACTCGGGCGCATATAATTTCTGCATCGACAGTAGGAATGTAATAACATTAAATAATCATTATACGCACTCTGCAGTAGCCAGTCTGGTCTACCTGCAAGTACTTAAACCGTCGGCATGGATACACTCTGCAGTAGCCAGTTTGGCCTACCTGCAAGTACTTAAACCGTCGGCATGGATACACTCTGCAGTAGCCAGTTTGGCCTACCTGCAAGTATATAAACCGTCGGCATGGATACACTCTGCAGTAGCCAGTTTGGCCTACCTGCAAGTATTTAAAACGTCGGCATAGATACACTCTGCAGTAGCCAGTTTGGCCTACCTGCAAGTATTTAAACCGTCGACATGGATACACTCTGCAGTAGCCAGTTTGGCCTACCTGCAAGTATTTAAACCGTCGGCATGGATACATTCCGCAGTAGCCAGTTAGGCCTACATGCAAGAATTTAAACCGTCGGCAGGGATACACTCTGCAGTAGCCAGTTTAGCCTACCTACAAGTATTTAAACCGTCGGCATGGATACACTCTGCAGTAGCCAGTTTGGCCTACCTGCAAGTATTTAAACCGTCGGAATGGATACACTCTGCAGTAGCCAGTTTGGCCTACCTGCAAGTATGAACCGTCGGCATGGATACACTCTGCAGTAGCCAGTTTGGCCTACCTGCAAGTATTTACACCGTCGGAATGGATAACCTCTGCAGAAGCCAATCTGGTCTACCTGCAAGTACTTAAACCGTCGGCATGGATAAACTCTGCAGTAGCCGGTTTGGCCTACCTGCAAGTACTTAAACCGTCGGCATGGATACACTCTGCAGTAGCCAGTTTGGCCTACCTGCAAGTATATAAACCGTCGGCATGGATACACTCTGCAGTAGCCAGTTTGGCCTACCTGCAAGTATTTAAACCGTCGGCATGGATACACTCTGCAGTAGCCAGTTTGGCCTACCTGCAAGTATTTAAACCGTCGGAATGGATACACTCTGCAGTAGCCAGTTTGGCCTACCTGCAAGTATAAACCGTCGGCATGGATACACTCTGCAGTAGCCAGTTTGGCCTACCTGCAAGAATTTAAACCGTCGGCATGGATACACTCTGCAGTAGCCAGTTTGGCCTACCTGCAAGTATTTAAAACGTCGGCATAGATACACTCTGCAGTAGCCAGTTTGGCCTACCTGCAAGTATTTAAACCGTCGACATGGATACACTCCGCAGTAGCCAGTTAGGCCTACATGCAAGAATTTAAACCGTCGGCAGGGATACACTCTGCAGTAGCCAGTTTGGCCTACCTACAAGTATTTAAACCGTCGGCATGGATACACTCTGCAGTAGCCAGTTTGGCCTACCTGCAAGTATTTAAACCGTCGGAATGGATACACTCTGCAGTAGCCAGTTTGGCCTACCTGCAAGTATGAACCGTCGGCATGGATACACTCTGCAGTAGCCAGTTTGGCCTACCTGCAAGTATTTACACCGTCGGAATGGATAACCTCTGCAGAAGCCAGTCTGGTCTACCTGCAAGTACTTAAACCGTCGGCATGGATAAACTCTGCAGTAGCCGGTTTGGCCTACCTGCAAGTACTTAAACCGTCGGCATGGATAAACTCTGCAGTAGCCAGTTTGGCCTACCTGCAAGTATATAAACCGTCGGCATGGATACACTCTGCAGTAGCCAGTTTGGCCTACCTGCAAGTATTTAAACCGTCGGCATGGATACACTCTGCAGTAGCCAGTTTGGCCTACCTGCAAGTATTTAAACCGTCGGAATGGATACACTCTGCAGTAGCCAGTTTGGCCTACCTGCAAGTATAAACCGTCGGCATGGATACACTCTGCAGTAGCCAGTTTGGCCTACCTGCAAGTATTTAAAACGTCGGCATGGATACACTCTGCAGTAGCCAGTTTGGCCTACCTGCAAGAATTTAAACCGTCGGCATGGATACACTCTGCAGCAGCCAGTTTGGCCTACCTACAAGTATTTAAAACGTCGGCATAGATACACTCTGCAGTAGCCAGTTTGGCCTACCTGCAAGTATTTAAACCGTCGACATGGATACACTCCGCAGTAGCCAGTTAGGCCTACATGCAAGAATTTAAACCGTCGGCAGGGATACACTCTGCAGTAGCCAGTTTGGCCTACCTACAAGTATTTAAACCGTCGGCATGGATACACTCTGCAGTAGCCAGTTTGGCCTACCTGCAAGTATATAAACCGTCGGCATGGATACACTCTGCAGTAGCCAGTTTGGCCTACGTGCAAGTATGAACCGTTGGCATGGATACACTCTGTAGTAGCCAGTTTGGCCTACCTGCAAGTATTTACACCGTCGGAATAGATAACCTCTGCAGAAGCCAGTCTGGTCTACCTGCAAGTACTTAAACCGTCGGCATGGATAAACTCTGCAGTAGCCGGTTTGGCCTACCTGCAAGTACTTAAACCGTCGGCATGGATACACTCTGCAGTAGCCAGTTTGGCCTACCTGCAAGTATATAAACCGTCGGCATGGATACACTCTGCAGTAGCCAGTTTGGCCTACCTGCAAGTATTTAAACCGTCGGCATGGATACACTCTGCAGTAGCCAGTTTGGCCTACCTGCAAGTATTTAAACCGTCGGAATGGATACACTCTGCAGTAGCCAGTTTGGCCTACCTGCAAGTATAAACCGTCGGCATGGATACACTCTGCAGTAGCCAGTTTGGCCTACCTGCAAGTATTTAAAACGTCGGCATGGATACACTCTGCAGTAGCCAGTTTGGCCTACCTGCAAGAATTTAAACCGTCGGCATGGATACACTCTGCAGCAGCCAGTTTGGCCTACCTACAAGTATTTAAACCGTCGGCATTGATACACTCTGCAGTAGCCAGTTTGGCCTACCTGCAAGTACTTAAACCGTCGGCATGGATACACTCTGCAGTAGCCAGTTTGGCCTACCTGCAAGAATTTAAACCGTCGGCATGGATACACTCTGCAGTAGCCAGTTTGGCCTACCTGCAAGAATTTAAACCGTCGGCATGGATACACTCTGCAGTAGCCAGGTTGGCCTACCTGCAAGTATTTAAACCGTTGGCATGGATACACTCTGCAGTAGCCGGTTTGGCCTACTTGCAAGAATTTAAACCGTCGGCATGGATACACTCTGCAGTAGCCAGTTTGGCCTCCCTGCAAGAATTTAAACCGTCGGCATGGATACACTCTGCAGTAGCCAGTTTGGCCTACCTGCAAGTATTTAAACCGTCGGCATGGATACACTCTGCAGTAGCCAGTTTGGCCTACCTGCAAGTATTTAAACCGTCGGAATGGATACACTCTGCAGTAGCCAGTTTGGCCTACCTGCACGTATAAACCGTCGGCATGGATACACTCTGCAGTAGCCAGTTTGGCCTACCTGCAAGAATTTAAACCCTCGGCATGGATACACTCTGCAGTAGCCAGTTTGGCCTACCTGCAAGAATTAAAACCGTCGGCATGGATACACTCTGCAGCAGCCAGTTTGGCCTACCTACAAGTATTTAAACCCTCGGCATTGATACACTCTGCAGTAGCCAGTTTGGCCTACCTGCAAGTACTTAAACCGTCGGCATGGATACACTCTGCAGTAGCCAGTTTGGCCTACCTGCAAGAATTTAAACCGTCGGCATGGATACACTCTGCAGTAGCCAGTTTGGCCTACCTGCAAGAATTTAAACCTTCGGCATGGATACACTCTGCAGTAGCCAGTTTGGCCTACCTGCAAGTATTTAAACCGTTGGCATGGATACACTCTGCAGTAGCCGGTTTGGCCTACTTGCAAGAATTTAAACCGTCGGCATGGATACACTCTGCAGTAGCCAGTTTGGCCTACCTGCAAGTATTTAAACCGTCGGCATGGATACACTCTGCAGTAGCCAGTTTGGCCTACCTGCAAGTGTTTAAACCATCGGCATGGATACACTCTGCAGTAGCCTGTTTGGCCTACCTTCAAGTATTTATCCCGTCGGCATGGATACACTCTGCAGTAGCCAGTTTGGCCTACCTGCAAGTATAAACCGTCGGCATGAATACACTCAGCAATAGCCAGTTTGGCCTACCTGCAAGAATTTAAACCGTCGGCTTGGATACACTCTGCAGTAGCCAGTTTGGCCTACCTGCAAGAATTGAAACCGTCAGCAAGGATACACTCTGCAGTAGCCAGTTTGGCCTACCTACAAGTATTTAAACCGTCGGCATGGATACACTCTGCAGTAGCCAGTTTGGCCTACCCGCAAGTATTTAAACCGTCGGCATGGATACACTCTGCAGTAGCCAGTTTGGCCTACATGCAAGTACTTAAACCGTCGGCATGGATTCACTCTGCAGTAGCCAGTTTGGCCTACCTGCAAGTATTTAAACCATCGGCATGGATACACTCTGCAGTAGCCAGTCTGGTCTACCAGCAAGAATTTAATCCGTCGGCATGAATACACTCTGCAGTAGCCAGTTTGGCCTACCTGCAAGTATTTAAACCGTCGGCATGGACACACTCTGCAGTAGCCAGTTTGGCCTACCTGCATGAATTTAAACCGTCGGCATGGATACACTCTGCTGTAGCCAGTTTGTCCTACCTGCAATTATTTAAACCGTTGGCATGGATACAATCTGCAGTAGCCGGTTTGGCCTACTTGCAAGAATTTAAACCGTCGGCATGGATACAATCTGCAGTAGCCAGTTTGGCCTACCTGCAAGTATTTAAACCGTCGGCATGGATACACTCTGCAGTAACCAGTTTGGCCTACCTGCAAGTGTTTAAACCATCGGCATGGATACATTCTGCAGTAGCCAGTTTGGCCTACCTTCAAATATTTAAACCGTCGGCATGGATACAATCCGCAGTAGCCAGTTAGGCCTACATGCAAGAATTTAAACCGTCGGCAGGGATACACTCTGCAGTAGCCAGTTTAGCCTACCTACAAGTATTTAAACCGTCGGCATGGATACACTCTGCAGTAGCCAGTTTGGCCTACCTGCAAGTATTTAAACCGTCGGAATGGATACACTCTGCAGTAGCCAGTTTGGCCTACCTGCAAGTATGAACCGTCGGCATGGATACACTCTGCAGTAGCCAGTTTGGCCTACCTGCAAGTATTTACACCGTCGGAATGGATAACCTCTGCAGAAGCCAGTCTGGTCTACCTGCAAGTACTTAAACCGTCGGCATGGATAAACTCTGCAGTAGCCGGTTTGGCCTACCTGCAAGTACTTAAACCGTCGGCATGGATACACTCTGCAGTAGCCAGTTTGGCCTACCTGCAAGTATATAAACCGTCAGCATGGATACACTCTGCAGTAGCCAGTTTGGCCTACCTGCAAGTATTTAAACCGTCGGCATGGATACACCCTGCAGTAGCCAGTTTGGCCTACCTGCGATTATTTAAACCGTCGGAATGGATACACTCTGCAGTAGCCTGTTTGGCCTACCTGCAAGTATAAACCGTCGGCATGCATACACTCTGCAGTAGCCAGTTTGGCCTACCTGCAAGAATTTAAACCGTCGGCATGGATACACTCTGCAGTAGCCAGTTTGGCCTACCTGCAAGTATTTAAACCGTCGGCATGGATACACTCTTCAGTAGCCAGTTTGGCCTACCTGCAAGTATTTAAACCGTCGGAATGGATACACTCTGCAGTAGCCAGTTTGGCCTACCTGCACGTATAAACCGTCGGCATGGATACACTCTGCAGTAGCCAGTTTGGCCTACCTGCAAGAATTTAAACCCTCGGCATGGATACACTCTGCAGTAGCCAGTTTGGCCTACCTGCAAGAATTTAAACCGTCGGCATGGATACACTCTGCAGCAGCCAGTTTGGCCTACCTACAAGTATTTAAACCGTCAGCATGGATACACTCTGCAGTAGCCAGTTTGGGCTACCTGCAAGTACTTAAACCGTCGGCATGGATACACTCTGCATTAGCCAGTTTGGCCTACCTGCAAGAATTTAAACCGTCGGCATGGATACACTCTGCAGTAGCCAGTTTGGCCTACCTGCAAGTATAAACCGTCGGCATAAATACACTCAGCAATAGCCAGTTTGGCCTACCTGCAAGAATTTAAACCGTCGGCTTGGATACACTCTGCAGTAGCCAGTTTGGCCTACCTGCAAGAATTGAAACCGTCAGCAAGGATACACTCTGCAGTAGCCAGTTAGGCCTACCTACAAGTATTTAAACCGTCGGCATGGATACACTCTGCAGTAGCCAGTTTGGCCTACCTGCAAGTATTTAAACCTTCGGCATGGATACACTCTGCAGTAGACAGTTTGGCCTACATGCAAGTACTTAAACCGTCGGCAAGGATTCGTTCTGCAGTAGCCAGTTTGGCCTACCTGCAAGTATTTAAACCATCAGCATGGATACACTCTGCAATAGCCAGTCTGGTCTACCAGCAAGAATTTAAACCGTCGGCATGAATACACTCTGCAGTAGACAGTTTGGCCTACCTGCAAGTATTTAAACCGTTGGCATGGATACACTCTGCAGTAGCCGGTTTGGCCTACTTGCAAGAATTTAAACCGTCGGCATGGATACACTCTGCAGTAGCCAGTTTGGCCTACCTGCAAGTATTTAAACCGTCGGCATGGATACACTCTGCAGTAGCCAGTTTGGCCTACCTGCAAGTGTTTAAACCATCGGCATGGATACACTCTGCAGTAGCCTGTTTGGCCTACCTTCAAGTATTCATCCCGTCGCCATGGATACACTCTGCAGTAGCCAGCTTGGCCTACCTGCAAGTATAAACCGTCGGCATGAATACACTCAGCAATAGCCAGTTTGGCCTACCTGCAAGAATTTAAACCGTCGGCTTGGATACACTCTGCAGTAGCCAGTTTGGCCTACCTGCAAGAATTGAAACCGTCAGCAAGGATACACTCTGCAGTAGCCAGTTAGGCCTACCTACAAGTATTTAAACCGTCGGCATGGATACACACTGCAGTAGCCAGTTTGGCCTACCTGCAAGTATTTAAACCGTCGGCATGGATACACTCTGCAGTAGCCAGTTTGGCCTACATGCAAGTACTTAAACCGTCGGCATGGATTCACTCTGCAGTAGCCAGTTTGGCCTACCTGCAAGTATTTAAACCATCGGCATGGATACACTCTGCAGTAGCCAGTCTGGTCTACCAGCAAGAATTTAAACCGTCGGCATGAATACACTCTGCAGTAGCCAGTTTGGCCTACATGCAAGTATTTAAACCGTCGGCATGGATACACTCTGCAGTAGCCAGTTTGGCCTACCTGCAAGAATTTAAACCGTCGGCATGGATACACTCTGCAGTAGCCAGTTTGGCCTACCTGCAAGTATTTAAACCGTCGGCATGGATACACTCTGCAGTAGCCAGTTTGGCCTACCTGCAAGTGTTTAAACCATCGGCATGGATACACTCTGCAGTAGCCTGTTTGGCCTACCTTCAAGTATTTATCCCGTCGGCATGGATACACTCTGCAGTAGCCAGTTTGGCCTACCTGCAAGTATAAACCGTCGGCATGAATACACTCAGCAATAGCCAGTTTGGCCTACCTGCAAGAATTTAAACCGTCGGCTTGGATACACTCTGCAGTAGCCAGTTTGGCCTACCTGCAAGTATAAACCGTCGGCATGAATACACTCTGCAGTAGCCAGTTTGGCCTACCTACAAGTATTTAAACCGTCGGCATGGATACACTCTGCAGTAGCCAGTTTGGCCTACCCGCAAGTATTTAAACCGTCGGCATGGATACACTCTGCAGTAGCCAGTTTGGCCTACATGCAAGTACTTAAACCGTCGGCATGGATTCACTCTGCAGTAGCCAGTTTGGCCTACCTGCAGGTATTTAAACCATCGGCATGGATACACTCTGCAGTAGCCAGTCTGGTCTACCAGCAAGAATTTAAACCATCGGCATGAATACACTCTGCAGTAGCCAGTTTGGCCTACCTGCAAGTATTTAAACCGTCGGCATGGACACACTCTGCAGTAGCCAGTTTGGCCTACCTGCATGAATTTAAACCGTCGGCATGGATACACTCTGCTGTAGCCAGTTTGTCCTACCTGCAATTATTTAAACCATTGGCATGGATACAATCTGCAGTAGCCGGTTTGGCCTACTTGCAAGAATTTAAACCGTCGGCATGGATACAATCTGCAGTAGCCAGTTTGGCCTACCTGCAAGTATTTAAACCGTCGGCATGGATACACTCTGCAGTAGCCAGTTTGGCCTACCTGCAAGTGTTTAAACCATCGGCATGGATACATTCTGCAGTAGCCAGTTTGGCCTACCTTCAAATATTTAAACCGTCGGCATGGATACAATCCGCAGTAGCCAGTTAGGCCTACATGCAAGAATTTAAACCGTCGGCAGGGATACACTCTGCAGTAGCCAGTTTAGCCTACCTACAAGTATTTAAACCGTCGGCATGGATACACTCTGCAGTAGCCAGTTTGGCCTACCTGCAAGTATTTAAACCGTCGGAATGGATACACTCTGCAGTAGCCAGTTTGGCCTACCTGCAAGTATGAACCGTCGGCATGGATACACTCTGCAGTAGCCAGTTTGGCCTACCTGCAAGTATTTACACCGTCGGAATGGATAACCTCTGCAGAAGCCAGTCTGGTCTACCTGCAAGTACTTAAACCGTCGGCATGGATAAACTCTGCAGTAGCCGGTTTGGCCTACCTGCAAGTACTTTAACCGTCGGCATGGATACACTCTGCAGTAGCCAGTTTGGCCTACCTGCAAGTATATAAACCGTCAGCATGGATACACTCTGCAGTAGCCAGTTTGGCCTACCTGCAAGTATTTAAACCGTCGGCATGGATACACCCTGCAGTAGCCAGTTTGGCCTACCTGCGAGTATTTAAACCGTCGGAATGGATACACTCTGCAGTAGCCTGTTTGGCCTACCTGCAAGTATAAACCGTCGGCATGGATACACTCTGCAGTAGCCAGTTTGGCCTACCTGCAAGAATTTAAACCGTCGGCATGGATACACTCTGCAGTAGCCAGTTTGGCCTACCTGCAAGTATTTAAACCGTCGGCATGGATACACTCTTCAGTAGCCAGTTTGGCCTACCTGCAAGTATTTAAACCGTCAGAATGGATACACTCTGCAGTAGCCAGTTTGGCCTACCTGCACGTATAAACCGTCGGCATGGATACACTCTGCAGTAGCCAGTTTGGCCTACCTGCAAGAATTTAAACCCTCGGCATGGATACACTCTGCAGTAGCCAGTTTGGCCTACCTGCAAGAATTTAAACCGTCGGCATGGATACACTCTGCAGCAGCCAGTTTGGCCTACCTACAAGTATTTAAACCGTCAGCATGGATACACTCTGCAGTAGCCAGTTTGGCCTACCTGCAAGTACTTAAACCGTCGGCATGGATACACTCTGCAGTAGCCAGTTTGGCCTACCTGCAAGTATTTAAACCGTCGGCATGGATACACTCTGCAGTAGCCAGTTTGGCCTACCTGCAAGAATTTAAACCGTCGGCATGGATACACTCTGCAGTAGCCAGTTTGGCCTACCTGCAAGTATAAACCGTCGGCATGAATACACTCAGCAATAGCCAGTTTGGCCTACCTGCAATAATTTAAACCGTCGGCTTGGATACACTCTGCAGTAGCCAGTTTGGCCTACCTGCAAGAATTGAAACCGTCAGCAAGGATACACTCTGCAGTAGCCAGTTTGGCCTACCTACAAGTATTTAAACCGTCGGCATGGATACACTCTGCAGTAGCCAGTTTGGCCTACCTGCATGAATTTAAACCGTCGGCATGGATACACTCTGCTGTAGCCAGTTTGTCCTACCTGCAATTATTTAAACCATTGGCATGGATACAATCTGCAGTAGCCGGTTTGGCCTACTTGCAAGAATTTAAACCGTCGGCATGGATACAATCTGCAGTAGCCAGTTTGGCCTACCTGCAAGTATTTAAACCGTCGGCATGGATACACTCTGCAGTAGCCAGTTTGGCCTACCTGCAAGTGTTTAAACCATCGGCATGGATACATTCTGCAGTAGCCAGTTTGGCCTACCTTCAAATATTTAAACCGTCGGCATGGATACAATCCGCAGTAGCCAGTTAGGCCTACATGCAAGAATTTAAACCGTCGGCAGGGATACACTCTGCAGTAGCCAGTTTAGCCTACCTACAAGTATTTAAACCGTCGGCATGGATACACTCTGCAGTAGCCAGTTTGGCCTACCTGCAAGTATTTAAACCGTCGGAATGGATACACTCTGCAGTAGCCAGTTTGGCCTACCTGCAAGTATGAACCGTCGGCATGGATACACTCTGCAGTAGCCAGTTTGGCCTACCTGCAAGTATTTACACCGTCGGAATGGATAACCTCTGCAGAAGCCAGTCTGGTCTACCTGCAAGTACTTAAACCGTCGGCATGGATAAACTCTGCAGTAGCCGGTTTGGCCTACCTGCAAGTACTTTAACCGTCGGCATGGATACACTCTGCAGTAGCCAGTTTGGCCTACCTGCAAGTATATAAACCGTCAGCATGGATACACTCTGCAGTAGCCAGTTTGGCCTACCTGCAAGTATTTAAACCGTCGGCATGGATACACCCTGCAGTAGCCAGTTTGGCCTACCTGCGAGTATTTAAACCGTCGGAATGGATACACTCTGCAGTAGCCTGTTTGGCCTACCTGCAAGTATAAACCGTCGGCATGGATACACTCTGCAGTAGCCAGTTAGGCCTACCTGCAAGAATTTAAACCGTCGGCATGGATACACTCTGCAGTAGCCAGTTTGGCCTACCTGCAAGTATTTAAACCGTCGGCATGGATACACTCTTCAGTAGCCAGTTTGGCCTACCTGCAAGTATTTAAACCGTCAGAATGGATACACTCTGCAGTAGCCAGTTTGGCCTACCTGCACGTATAAACCGTCGGCATGGATACACTCTGCAGTAGCCAGTTTGGCCTACCTGCAAGAATTTAAACCCTCGGCATGGATACACTCTGCAGTAGCCAGTTTGGCCTACCTGCAAGAATTTAAACCGTCGGCATGGATACACTCTGCAGCAGCCAGTTTGGCCTACCTACAAGTATTTAAACCGTCAGCATGGATACACTCTGCAGTAGCCAGTTTGGCCTACCTGCAAGTACTTAAACCGTCGGCATGGATACACTCTGCAGTAGCCAGTTTGGCCTACCTGCAAGTATTTAAACTGTCGGCATGGATACACTCTGCAGTAGCCAGGTTGGCCTACCTGCAAGAATTTAAACCGTCGGCATGGATACACTCTGCAGTAGCCAGTTTGGCCTACCTGCAAGTATAAACCGTCGGCATGAATACACTCAGCAGTAGCCAGTTTGGCCTACCTGCAATAATTTAAACCGTCGGCTTGGATACACTCTGCAGTAGCCAGGTTGGCCTACCTGCAAGAATTGAAACCGTCAGCAAGGATACCCTCTGCAGTAGCCAGTTTGGCCTACCTACAAGTATTTAAACCGTCGGCATGGATACACTCTGCAGTAGCCAGTTTGGCCTACCTGCAAGTATTTAAACCTTCGGCTTGGATACACTCTGCAGTAGACAGTTTGGCCTACATGCAAGTACTTAAACCGTCGGCAAGGATTCGTTCTGCAGTAGCCAGTTTGGCCTACCTGCAAGTATTTAAACCATCAGCATGGATACACTCTGCAATAGCCAGTCTGGTCTACCAGCAAGAATTTAAACCGTCGGCATGAATACACTCTGCAGTAGACAGTTTGGCCTACCTGCAAGTATTTAAACCGTTGGAATGGATACACTCTGCAGTAGCCGGTTTGGCCTACTTGCAAGAATTTAAACCGTCGGCATGGATACACTCTGCAGTAGCCAGTTTGGCCTACCTGCAAGTATTTAAACCGTCGGCATGGATACACTCTGCAGTAGCCAGTTTGGCCTACCTGCAAGTGTTTAAACCATCGGCATGGATACACTCTGCAGTAGCCTGTTTGGCCTACCTTCAAGTATTTATCCCGTCGCCATGGATACACTCTGCAGTAGCCAGCTTGGCCTACCTGCAAGTATAAACCGTCGGCATGAATACTCTCAGCAATAGCCAGTTTGGCCTACCTGCAAGAATTTAAACCGTCGGCTTGGATACACTCTGCAGTAGCCAGTTTGGCCTACCTGCAAGAATTGAAACCGTCAGCAAGGATACACTCTGCAGTAGCCAGTTAGGCCTACCTACAAGTATTTAAACCGTCGGCATGGATACACTCTGCAGTAGCCAGTTTGGCCTACCTGCAAGTATTTAAACCGTCGGCATGGATACACTCTGCAGTAGCCAGTTTGGCCTACATGCAAGTACTTAAACCGTCGGCATGGATACACTCTGCAGTAGCCAGTTTGGCCTACCTGCAAGTACTTAAACCGTCGGCATGGATACACTCTGCAGTAGCCAGTTTGGCCTACCTGCAAGAATTTAAACCGTCGGCATGGATACACTCTGCAGTAGCCAGTTTGGCCTACCTGCAAGTATTTAAACCGTCGGCATGGATACACTCTGCAGTAGCCAGTTTGGCCTACCTGCAAGTACTTTAAACCGTCCGCATGGATACACTCTGCAGTAGCCAGTTTGGCCTACCTGCAAGTACTTAAACCGTCGGCATGATACACTCTGCAGTAGCCAGTTTGGCCTACCTGCAAGTACTTAAACCGTCGGCATGGATACACTCTGCAGTAGCCAGTTTGGCCTACCTGCAAGTACTTAAACCGTCGGCATGGATACACTCTGCAGTAGCCAGTTTGGCCTACCTGCAAGTACTTAAACCGTCGGCATGGATACACTCTGCAGTAGCCAGTTTGGCCTACCTGCAAGTATTTATCCCGTCGACATGGATACACTCTGAAGTAGCCAGTTTGGCCTACCTGCAAGTATAAACCGTCGGCATAAATACACTCTGCAGTAGCCAGTTTGGCCTACCTGCAAGAATTGAAACCGTCAGCAAGGATACACTCTGCAGTAGCCAGTTTGGCCTACCTACAAGTATTTAAACCGTTGGCATGGATACACATTGCAGTAGCCTGTTTGGCCTACCTGCAAGTATTTAAACCGTCGGCATGGATACACTCTGCAGTAGCCAGTTTGGCCTACCTGCAAGTACTTAAACCGTCGGCATGGATTTACTCTGCAGCAGCCAGTTTGGCCTACCTGCAAGTATTTAAACCATCGGCATGGATACACTCTGCAGTAGCCAGTCTGGTCTACCAGCAAGAATTTAAACCGTCGGCATGAATACACTCTGCAGTAGCCAGTTTGGCCTACCTGCAAGTATTTAAACCGTCGGCATGGATACACTCTGCAGTAGCCAGTTTGGCCTACCTGCAAGTATTTAAACCGTAGGCATGGATACACTCTGGAGTAGCCAGTTTGGCCTACCTGCAAGAATTTAAACTGTCGGCATGGATACACTCTGCAGTAGCCAGTCTGGTCGACCTGCAAGAATTTAAACCGTCGGCATAGATACACTCTGCAGTAGCCAGTTTGGCCTACCTGCAAGTATTTAAACCGTCGGCATGGATACACTCTGCAGTAGCCAGTTTTGTCTACCTCTAAGAATTTAAACCGTCGGCATGGATACACTCTGCAGTAGCCAGTTTGGCCTACCTGCAAGCATTTAAACCGTCGGCATGGATACACTCTGCAGTAGCCAGGTTGGCCTACCTGCAAGTACTTAAACCGTCGGCATGGATACTCTGCAGTAGCCAGTTTGGCCTACCTGCAAGTACTTAAACCGTCGGCATGGATACACTCTGCAGTAGCCAGTTGGGCCTACCTGCAAGTACTTAAACCGTCGGCATGGATACACTCTGCAGTAGCCAGTTTGGCCTACCTGCAAGTATTTAAACCATCGGAATGGATACACTCTGCAGTAGCCAGTTTGGCCTACCTGCAAGAATTTAAACCGTCGGCATGGATACACTCTGCAGTAGCCAGTTTGGCCTACCTGCAAGAATTTAAACCGTCGGCATGGATACACTCTGCAGTAGCCAGTTTGGCCTACCTACAAGTATTTAAACCGTTGGCACGGATACACTCTGCAGTAGCCAGTTTGGCCTACCTGCAAGTATTTAAACCGTCGGCATGGATACACTCTGCAGTAGCCAGTTTGGCCTACCTGCAAGTACTTAAACCGTCGGCATGGATTCACTCTACAGTAGCCAGTTTGGCCTACCTGCAAGTATTTAAACCATCGGCATGGATACACTCTGCAGTAGCCAGTCTGGTCTACCAGCAAGAATTTAAACCGTCGGCATGAATACACTCTGCAGTAGCCAGTTTGGCCTACCTGCAAGTATTTAAACCGTCGGCATGGATACACTCTGCAGTAGCCAGTTTGGCCTACCTGCAAGTATTTAAACCGTAGGCATGGATACACTCTGCAGTAGCCAGCTTGGCCTACCTGCAAGAATTGATACTGTCGGCATGGATACACTCTGCAGTAGCCAGTTTGGCCTAACTGCAAGTATTTAAACCGTCGGCATGGATACACTCTGCAGTAGCCAGTTTGGCCTACCTGCAAGTACTTAAACCGTCGGCATGGATTCACTCTGCAGTAGCCAGTTTGGCCTACCTGCAAGTATTTAAACCATCGGCATGGATACACTCTGCAGTAGCCAGTCTGGTCTACCAGCAAGAATTTAAACCGTCGGCATGAATACACTTTGCAGTAGCCAGTTTGGCCTACCTGCAAGTATTTAAACCGTCGGCATGGATACACTCTGCAGTAGCCAGTTTGGCCTACCTGCAAGTATTTAAACCGTAGGCATGGATACACTCTGCAGTAGCCAGTTTGGCCTACCTGCAAGAATTTAAACTGTCGGCATGGATACACTCTGCAGTAGCCAGTCTGGTCTACCTGCAAGAATTTAAACCGTCGGCATAGATACACTCTGCAGTAGCCAGTTTGGTCTACCTGCAAGTATTTAAACCGTCGGCATGGATACACTCTGCAGTAGCCAGTTTTGTCTACCTGCAAGAATTTAAACCGTCGGCATGGATACACTCTGCAGTAGCCAGTTTGGCCTACCTGCAAGCATTTAAACCGTCGGCATGGATACACTCTGCAGTAGCCAGGTTGGCCTACCTGCAAGTACTTAAACCGTCGGCATGGATACTCTGCAGTAGCCAGTTTGGCCTACCTGCAAGTACTTAAACCGTCGGCATGGATACACTCTGCAGTAGCCAGTTTGGCCTACCTGCAAGTACTTAAACCGTCGGCATGGATACACTCTGCAGTAGCCAGTTTGGCCTACCTGCAAGTATTTAAACCATCGGAATGGATACACTCTGCAGTAGCCAGTTTGGCCTATCTGCAAGAATTTAAACCGTCGGCATGGATACACTCTGCAGTAGCCAGTCTGGTCTACCTGCAAGAATTTAAACCGTCGGCATGGATACACTCTGCAGTAGCCAGTTTGGCCTACCTGCAAGTATTTAAACCGTCGGCATGGATACACTCTGCAGTAGCCAGTTTGGCCTACCTGCAAGAATTTAAACCGTCGGCATGGATACACTCTGCAGTAGCCAGTTTGGCCTACCTGCAAGTATTAAAACCGTCGGCATGGATACACTCTGCAGTAGCCAGGTTGGCCTACCTGCAAGTACTTAAACCGTCGGCATGGATACACTCTGCAGTAGCCAGTTTGGCCTACCTGCAAGTACTTAAACCGTCGGCATAGATACACTTTGCAGTAGCCAGTTTGGCCTACCTGCAAGTACTTAAACCGTCGGCATGGATATACTCTGCAGTAGCCAGTTTGGCCTACCTGCAAGTATTTAAACCATCGGCATGGGGACACTCTGCAGTAGCCAGTCTGGTCTACCTGCAAGAATTTAAACCGTCGGCATGGATTCACTCTGCAGTAGCCAGTTTGGCCTACCTGCAAGTATTTAAACCGTCGGCATGGATACACTCTGCAGTAGCCAGTTTGGCCTACCTGCAAGAATTTAAACCGTCGGCATGGATACACTCTGCAGTAGCCAGTTTGGCCTACCTGCTAGTATTTAAACCATCGGCATGGATACACTCTTCAGTAGCCAGGTTGGCCTACCTGCAAGTACTTAAACCGTCGGCATGGATACACTCTGCAGTAGCCAGTTTGGCCTACCTGCAAGTACTTAAACCGTCGGCATGGATACACTCTGCAGTAGCCAGTTTGGCCTACCTGCAAGTACTTAAACCGTCAGCATGGATACACTCTGCAGTAGCCAGTTTGGCCTACCTGCAAGTATTTAAACCATCGGCATGGATACACTCTGCAGTAGCCAGTTTGGCCTATTTTCAAGTATTTAAACCATCGGCATGGATACCCTCTGCAGTAGCCAGTTTGGCCTACCTGCAAGTATAAACCATCGGCATGAATACACTCTGCAGTAGCCAGTTTGGCCTACCTGCAAGTACTTAAACCGTCGGCATGGATTCACTCTGCAGTAGCCAGTTTGGCCTACCTGCAAGTATTTAAACCATCGGCATGGATACACTCTGCAGTAGCCAGTCTGGTCTACCTGCAAGAATTTAAACCGTCGGCATGAATACACTCTTCAGTAGCCAGTTTGGCCTACCTGCAAGAATTTAAACCGTCGGCATGAATACACTCTGCAGTAGCCAGTTTGGCCTACCTGCAAGTATTTAAACCGTCGGCATGGATACACTCTGCAGTAGCCAGTTTGGCCTACCTGCAAGTATTTAAACCGTCGGCATGGATACACTCTGCAGTAGCCAGTTTGGCCTACCTGCAAGTATTTAAACCGTAGGCATGGATACACTCTGCAGTAGCCAGTTTGGCCTACCTGCAAGAATTTAAACTGTCGGCATGGATACACTAATAAATAAATAAATGATTTATTGCGTAGAACATGGTAAAAATATGCATTGCAATCGTCAAGCTATCCATTATTTCTATTCGCTATTGTTTAGCCATTTATTCTTCCATCGAGATCCCTTTCAAACATACAAAACACGTTAATACTCGCATTCATCTCATTAACCCACTCAGTAGCCTACCCCAATAAATTTCGCTAGGTCTCCCAGTTGTGTGCCATAAATTCGTCTAAGCTGTAGAATGCCTCTGCAATCAGCTTTGCTTTTAGACGAGATTTAAACGCCTTCAGCGTGGGGGCACTTTTAATTGAGTTTGGCAATTTGTTGACAAATTTTACTCCTGCCTGTACAGGCAGTCGCTCATAAACTACCGTTCTGTGCCTCCCAGAACGGTAGTCGCCCCTGCCTCTAGTGTCATAAGAGTGTATGTCGCAACCTCTTATAGCATGACATTTTGATTTAAAAAAGAGACAAGTTTCCAAGATGTAGAGGCAGGGTAATGTCAACAAATTCAGATTTTTGAATACTGGCTTACACGACTCTCTTTGTTTCAATTTTGCAATTGTTCGCAACGCTCTTTTTTGGAGGATGAAAACTCTTGAGAGGTTTGAGTTTGAGCATCCACCCCACACAGTCAGTCCGTAGGAGAGATGAGGGTAGATGACTCCGTAGTACGCCGTCATCAGAACCTGAGTCGGGCAGTACTCTGATAGTTTTCTCAAGACATAAATTCCTGAGGAAAGTTTTGAGCAAACATGGTCTACATGGCAATCCCACGTCAAACCTTTATCAAGATGTATTCCGAGGAATTTGGTTGTGTAGACCTCTTCGATCTCAGTTCCATCTAACATGACCGCTAGACTGTCTAAGTCTTTTTGGTGCAAAGAGAATTTAATGAAATTTGATTTTGTTGGATTAGTTTTGAGGTTGAGCTCGTTGAAATGTTGAATGGTGCTGTTGAGCTCCACGAGAGCAATTTGCTCGAGTTCTTTGATTGAGTTCGCTTTCAGACAGAGAGTCGTGTCATCTGCGTACTGAACAATGTGTCCGTTTTGTACAGATGTGCCAACATCATTGACGTAGATTAAGAAGAGAAGCGGACTAAGTATGGACCCCTGCGGAACTCCATAGTTCAGTCGCCTCTCTCTCGATCTAGCGTCAGATATTCCAACGAATTGCGTTCTATTACTGAGATACGATTCAAGCCACCTGAAGGGCACTCCCCGTATCCCGTAATATTCCAGTTTGTGAAGAAGTGAAGTGTGATCAACACAGTCGAAGGCTTTTGACAAGTCGAGAAATACACTTAGTGTCTCTCTTCGACCTTCAATTCCCTCTGTTATCATCTCGACCAGACGGACGACCGCGTCTGAGGTCGATTTACCGCTTCGGAAACCGAATTGGTTGTTTGATAACAGATTGTGCCTTTCCAGAAATTCCACACAACGTGTCAGGAAAACCTTTTCAAAAATTTTGCTCAGGATTGGTAGGATTGAGATTGGGCGGTAATTTTGAGTGGAAAGAGGGTCGCCTTTTTTGAAAATTGGGAAGACTTTTGCAGTTTTCAGTGCAGACGGGAAAACCCCCTTGCAGAAAGAAAGGTTGATCAAATGCTCCAAAGGTCTCAGCAAGTGTCTATAACACTTTTTGAGAAGCCATGTGGACATATGACCTGAGTCATTTGACTTTTTTGATTGGAGGTTTCTGATTACCTGGTCTACTTCAAGCTGTGTGACTAGAGCCAGAGACATTGAGACGACTGGACTTTGCACGGAGGAGAGGGTATGACGCGAAGTTGGACCAAGTCCTTGATCAATTCCAACCGAGGCGAAAAAACTGTTGAATTCATCTGCAACCCTTAGAGGGTCTTTGATGCATTCATTTCCAATCTGTAGTTCAATTGGTCTGTCAGTCTGTGAGATTTTATTGTTTATGATGGCCCATGCTGTTTTAGAAATGTTTTTTGATGCGAGCAGAGCTTTGTTTACATCATAAGCCTTTGCAGCTCGGATGACTTTCCTATATATCCTTTTGTAATTTTGAAAAAAGTTTATGAAACCTTCATTTAATGTGCGCTTTTTTATTTCTGAGTAAAAAAATAATTTTTCTCTCGAGACTAGGATACCTTTGGTAATCCATGTGCACATTTGTTTCCTCGGTTTTTGTTTGATTTTTTCAGGGGACAGCTCACGTTTAGATGATAATTTAGGGTAGATTGAAAACATTGAAATTGATTTTCTACGGGATCGTGGAAATTTAGAAAGTGCCAACTCTCCCTAGAAAGGAAGGAGTTGAGGAGTGCAACATTCGCGGGCCGTGTGTCTCTGATTGTTTTTTCTTTAATTGGATCCCGTTCTGGTTCATGGCCGTCAATGATGACTTGTTGGCCATGGTGGTCTGAAATGGCTGTGTTGATCACCGAAACCCTCACGTTAGTCAGGTTTGTTATGACGTTGTCAATAGAGGTGGCTGACGTATTTGTCACTCTCGTTGGTGAATTGATCGACCAAGAAAGGTCAAAGGATTTGAGCAAGTCAGCGAATTTCCTTGTCATAGGGCAACGGAGGTCTAAAACGTTCACGTTGAAATCCCCAATGACAATGAAGTTCTGAGTTTTTTTTTGACACTACCGACAACATCATATCAAATTTGGACAGAAATGAATCAAAATTTCCACTGGGAGACCTGTATAGACCAATGACAGTCAGTGGTTGTGACGAATGACTTCCGATCCGTACCCCTGTTGCTTCAAAATCCTTGTCTGCGGTCTCGGTCAGTCTGTAAGGGGTGGACGTGAAGTTGATTTTTGAAAATATTGCCACACCACCGCCTTTTGCGGTCGTGCGACAATAGTAGTTAGCCAATTGGTAATTTTGAATTTTGAAGTGATTGACTGTACTGTTGTCGAAACCGTGTTCGGTGACAACAAGCACGCCAGGATCGAGTTCCTCGCACATAAGTGATAACTCATCCTCCTTGTTGGTTGCAATTTGTGCATTTTGATGCACCAGTGAAATCTGTTTTTTTGTTTGATTTTTTTTAATTGAAGATTTTATTTTTGTTTTATCGTCTGTTAGTTTTTTGGGGTAGCTATGAGTGGGGTACCTAAAAAACTGCATTTCGTTCTTGTGCGTTATTCTGTCGTAAGTGGTGACTCGGAGATTCTTCTCGTAGGAGAGGATCCGTCATCGGGCCTCCAACTGAGGCTGGCTCCTGGTCCGTAACTTGGCTCCGTGAAGGCGTCCCCACTGCTCCAGCGTATGATCTGCTGCCCGGAGTGATCCGCGTAGTTCCGTCACTCTCTAACCTCGTTCTTGAAGGTGATTTACGGACTACTGGTGGTCCAGCAGTGGGAACAGGTGAAAAATTGCGAAGAGCTGCTGTTATCCGGCCAGCCAGGATCTTCTTTCCATCCATACGCAGGTGCATTCCGTGGGTTGTATAACAGCTGCGGTGGAGGTCAGCCATTTTCAGGTAACGCACGTTATCATGGCGTGTGCAAAGCTCCATTATATAGTTGTTTATGAGCTTTATGGTGTTGTGAGTGGGGTCAGTGGAGGTGAGGTCGTGCCGTGGCGGTAGGGTGCAGACCAATACACTAGATGCTACTCGGCACCGCTGTATAGCTTCCTCCATGTGCTTAAAAATTAATTCGTGTCTGCCAGCAGCCACGTCGTTTGTTCCTGCCAGTCTGGTCTACCTGCAAGAATTTAAACCGTCGGCATGGATACACTCTGCAGTAGCCAGTTTGGCCTACCTGCAAGTATTTAAACCGTCGGCATGTATACACTCTGCAGTAGCCAGTTTTGTCTACCTGCAAGAATTTAAACCGTCGGCATGGATACACTCTGCAGTAGCCAGTTTGGCCTACCTGCAAGTATTTAAACCGTCGGCATGGATACACTCTGCAGTAGCCAGTTTGGCCTACCTGCAAGTATTTAAACCGTCGGCATGGATACACTCTGCAGTAGCCAGTTTGGCCTACCTGCAAGTATTTAAACCATCGGAATGGATACACTCTGCAGTAGCCAGTTTGGCCTACCTGCAAGAATTTAAACCGTCGGCATGGATACACTCTGCAGTAGCCAGTCTGGTCTACCTGCAAGAATTTAAACCGTCGGCATGGATACACTCTGCAGTAGCCAGTTTGGCCTACCTGCAAGTATTTAAACCGTCGGCATGGATACACTCTGCAGTAGCCAGTTTGGCCTACCTGCAAGAATTTAAACCGTCGGCATGGATACACTCTGCAGTAGCCAGTTTGGCCTACCTGCAAGTATTAAAACCGTCGGCATGGATACACTCTGCAGTAGCCAGGTTGGCCTACCTGCAAGTACTTAAACCGTCGGCATGGATACACTCTGCAGTAGCCAGTTTGGCCTACCTGCAAGTACTTAAACCGTCGGCATAGATACACTCTGCAGTAGCCAGTTTGGCCTACCTGCAAGTACTTAAACCGTCGGCATGGATATACTCTGCAGTAGCCAGTTTGGCCTACCTGCAAGTATTTAAACCATCGCCATGGATACACTCTGCAGTAGCCAGTCTGGTCTACCTGCAAGAATTTAAACCGTCGGCATGGATACACTCTGCAGTAGCCAGTTTGGCCTACCTGCAAGTATTTAAACCGTCGGCATGGATACACTCTGCAGTAGCCAGTTTGGCCTACCTGCAATAATTTAAACCGTCGGCATGGATACACTCTGCAGTAGCCAGTTTGGCCTACCTGCAAGTATTTAAACCGTCGGCATGGATACACTCTGCAGTAGCCAGGTTGGCCTACCTGCAAGTACTTAAACCGTCGGCATGGATACACTCTGCAGTAGCCAGTTTGGCCTACCTGCAAGTACTTAAACCGTCGGCATGGATACACTCTGCAGTAGCCAGTTTGGCCTACCTGCAAGTACTTAAACCGTCGGCATGGATACACTCTGCAGTAGCCAGTTTGGCCTACCTGCAAGTATTTAAACCATCGGCATGGATACACTCTGCAGTAGCCAGTTTGGCCTACCTGCAAGTACTTAAACCGTCGGCATGGATACACTCTGCAGTAGCCAGTTTGGCCTACCTGCAAGTACTTAAACCGTCGGCATGGATACACTCTGCAGTAGCCAGTTTGGCCTACCTGCAAGTATTTAAACCATCGGCATGGATACACTCTGCAGTAGCCAGTTTGGCCTACCTGCAAGTATTCAAACCGTCGGCATTGATATTATAAAAACCCTTTTTTATATAAATTTATGCGTAATCAAACAATAAATATAATGAAAATGCTTGGTCCTCCTTATACCGACATGGCGTCCATCTAATGGCTGCAATTGGCATAGTTATGACTATAGAAGTTAGTTGTATTCATCTTAGGTGGTAGTCAGCGTCCGGACGTTGTGTTGGGGAGATAATTGAGGTCTGTCAACCAGCAGAAAATAAGACTTAGGCCTATATGATAAAATATGATTTATTTTCCTAGCAAAGCTGTAGATCCTTTGGATGTCTTGGCTGTTGGGACATTAATAAATGGCCCTCTTTGAGCATAAGCTAATATCAGTTTAAGACCAGACTGCAAAGGTCATCAACATTCATCCTATACTCTTATAATACATCATATTCCCTTAATACGCAAACTGTTGTGTCCGCATCTCTTAGTGACTATTTTCTATAAGAATCATTAACATTTTAACTAGAGCTTAAAAAATGGGACAGTTATTGTTCTGTTTGAAGCTAATATAAACTTGACATACACATTATAAATTGCCTACTCAAATTAAATAAATATTTGTCTAAACAATAATCGATATATTTATACTAAAACCAAACATGTCAAACTTCAAAGAATATCTAGTGGTACTTTTCCACGTTCACTCTTAAGCTGTCAGACTTTAGGCCTGTAAGTTTACTGATTGTAATCAAAGATTTCCCTTTGAAAATATATGATACGTAAAAGTTCAAGTAAGTATTCTTTATTTTAGGAACATACTTTTCCATCTAAGAGGTTAAACGCCATGTCAAATACAAAATTAGATTTTTCTTTTCGAAAGGGAAATATAGCAAGTATATAATACTTGCATAAGATAAAAGTAAATAACAGTAAAGAGTAAGAAAAATAACATACAAAGTACATGAGTAAACCAGAAGAAACGGTAAAGGAGAAAATATGATGCTTAAAAAATGTGTATATTTTTTGCAAATGTTATAATGTAATATGGTATATTATTAATGCACAGCCTCTCATGTCATAAATACTAACATAAAGGAAACATGGTTATAGTTAAAAGTTATTAATAAAATTTATAAGAACACTAGTTGGATCCAGTAATGTTGAATATTTTTATGAAAGTAATGAAATATGTGACATTAAAAAAGCTACATTTAATAATATATGATTATGAAGATATTTCTGAATATAAGTGGGTAATGAGTGTTGATGAACGAGTGTAGTATATGTTACTAACTAAAGTCAATTGTTATTCATGCATAGCCATTTACTTATAGCCCCATAGCCAGGACAACTAAAGGATTTATAGCTGGATATGGAATCAGAACTACGTATTATTCGAATTTATGGCATATTGGTAAGCCTGATACTCTGTTTTCTCCATTAACAACACATCCTGGCAGCTATCCTCCACTGCCATCTGAGACGTCTAGAGTAGTGTCCACGTCGATGGAAACCATTGACTGGATGCCATAACAGTGTCGAGGAGACTGAGGATAAAGTCTACTTACTTCGTAATCCACAACGATTATCCTCAAGTAGCTTACATACATAACTACACCACAGTGGTGGTCTGTACTACATGCATACTCCTCAATGATTATCCTCAAGCAGCTAAAGTACATAACTACACCATAGCGGGGGTTTGTACTACATGCATAATCCACAAATATTATCCTCAAATAGCTTAAATACGTAACTACACAACAACAGTGGTCTGTACTACATGCATACTCAACAACGATTATCCTAAATTATTATCTTAAATACATAACTACATAACAGCGATGGTCTGTACTACACGCATACTCAACAACATTTATCCTCAATTAGCTTAAATACATAACTACACCACAGCGGTGGTATGTACTTTATACATACTCCACAACGATTATCCTCAAGTAGCTGAAATACATCACTACACACAGTGGTAGCATTTAGAGATTATAATTAACAATGAAATAATAAAAATAATAAGAGTTGAATTTAACGTATGATTACCATACTAATTTAAACTGGTGAATTGTATGAAAACCAGCTGGTAAGATAAAAAGATGCAGAACTGTATATAATTTTTTAATATAGAATATTAATAGTAGAGCATATATACCAAATTTCTTCACTCTACCTTTCTTGGTTACTAAAAAAACATAAAACGTAAAAACAATGTGCATATAAGGAAATTTGTTTACAAGAATTTATTGGTTGGTTTGACCCCCGGAACAACCTGCTGAAGTGTGCCCAAGTATTCAAGTTACACTCTGTGTGTGAATGTGTATACATTGATTGAAAACGCACAGTATGTAATGTATATAACAGAAGAAAGACATAATACTCTTAATTAAGCCATTTCCATTGAAATGATAAACAGAACATTATTTAATTTTATCTACGCCCATAGAGAAATTATAAGTAAGACTTATAAACGATTTATTAAGGAAAAATTTAACTAGTCTGCTTCATCAAGGGACCAAAAACCAAGACACAATTGGTAATGTAAAATCACCCACAAAGTAAAAAACAGTTCAGTTACATAATTGTTACATAAGGCATTTTATTTTTAACTATTAGTTTAAAATCAATTATATTTAATAATTTTACTATTACATGTTTGTGATTTCTTATCAGTGTAAAAATAAAAGGATTCCAAAAAGTATAAAAGCATTGTAACTATCCCTTTTCAGTATGTATGAATATTTATAATTTCATCTTAAATATGTTTGCTCTATCAACTAATGGATTAGTTCATTTATTGTATTCGTTGTGGCCGTTTCTATAGAAATGTAGTATCGACCGTTCCATGTTGGTACTCATACAACATGCATTTCCTTCTAGTTCTTACAAGGGATAGCTTCAATTTCTTTCTTTACAAGATAAATATAATCCCCTCTCTGTAATGTCTGGAAACTTGCTAAAAGAAAAGCTCCTTTTACGATTAGTTAACGTGAATCTGACCTTCCCCCTTGTAGGAAGTTGTCACCGAGTTGATCTGAGAGTTGTCATTACTGGTTTACTTGTCTTAGTAAATTTAGTTACGCATGTTAGTCTACAATACGCTTACTTTGCAACGAACCTTCGAAAATTGGTGTTGAATATGGCATTTCTAACAGTGCACTTCACAGGCCTTTCACTAATGGCTGGACAGATCATGAAAAAGGACAACTGCAAGAATGTCTACAGCAATATCGTTGAGATCGGCAAGTCCATGAATGCTAGGCTTTCCTCACAGAAGGACGTGTTGCTATTTGTGTTGGTGAGCATCTACCCTATGACGTGTGTTCTACATTTATCGTGCATACATCTACATCAGTTCATATGTCTAGTCCTTCTCCAAGTAGTTGTCGTGTCATTTGAAGTCATGCGCTTGGTCATAATGAAGTATGTGATTGGAAAACGCATCAGGTTCATCAGATCTACTGACGAATACTTGGACTTAATAGAGGACACGATGCTTCATACTCGTCAACTACTGGAGTGTAACAGTGAACTGAACAAGGACTTCCAACTTCTGGCAACCACCTACTCAATTTTCGCCTTCATAAAGTTTCAAAGGTTTGGATATACCTTATATGCCATCTATAGAGCTGGAATCGAAATGCCTGGAGTGTCCGAGAACAATTTAGGAACTGCATTGCTTTCTCTTGTACATACACTGATGTTAAACATTTTAATGTCTTGGTCATCATCCTTCGTAGCTGATGAGGTATGTTAAACCTAATGTAGGCTACTCAAGTATAACGGTTTTCTTGTATGAATTAGATAGCAGCTATAATAAGAGTGATGATATTATTTACTATGCATAACCAAGAGGCCAATTATAGAGATATGGGCGAATATGGGGGGCTAATGATTGTATGAGAACAAGTGTATTCATTGTTACTAATGAGAATCGATAAAATTACTAATACTGTCGATAAAATTTACAGGAAAATGTCTTTTATGGGATTCAACCCTATATACTTTTGCATTAAAATATATAACATTACCAAATTAACTTGTAAAATGTTGTGGTTGTTATATTCTAAGATGGAGGGAGATGTTCAATTACATGTAGGGTACTGAAGGAGTCTATTTTATCAAACCTTAGCAGCACTTTAACTACGCACGCCAAAGAAAGTAAACAATTACTCAATATAGTAATGATATTTATACGCAGGGATGTAAATTAGTTAATAAACAACAGTTTTTACTATTGAAAAATAAATCGATTACTCTTTCAGGTCGACGAAGTTAAAATGGAACTTGATGCGACTATAACTGCAAGAGCCTGCACAGAGAAACAACGCAAATCGGTAAGTTGAACATATTATTTGAAATGGAAAATCAGTAAACAAATAAGTAGTTTTTTTTAGAGGAAGAGACATTTTCAGCTGATTTTGTGTTGACCAGAACTTGCACCAGATCTGATTAATGTACACCAGAATGTTGTTATTCTCTTTACTGTCGTTAGTACTTCAGCTAATGATTTATATAATTAATTATCAAGTCATTAAAATATACTGCATGACTTAAATGACGAGGATTTTGGAGGTATATTATGTATTCCCATAACATTGTATTAGGTAGTTTATCAAGTTAAAGCGTACAGGAGCCTGGATGAATGAAATTTATTTTGGATTTAGAAGAACTGTGATGGTAACTTAGTATACATTTAGAAAAGGGGAATGCACAGATAATTGTAAGTGGCCACTAAGGCAGTAAGCGTCCACTTTAGAGATTTTAATGACGTCACTGTAGTTGAAGAGTATCTCGAAAACCCCCAAAAAAATTAATAGTGTTTTGACGATAGAAAATTTATTGAACGAACATATAAATAAACCTGAGAGATGAAGTGATGTGACTAGTGACTAAATTTTTCTATTATTCATCAACACCCCTCAAAATTATTAATAAAATTTATTTTTAGTATTTTGTATTCCCTATAGAGCCTATTAAATTAGTGCTGAGCTTAGAATTTTGTTCAGTCATTGGACTTATAAAACAAAGAGTATCTTTCAATTACGTTTTGAAATGAGCAAATCCAACTGCTACAAAGGGGCTCTGAAGTATTGTATCGAAGATATAATCAATATGGAACTAAATAAGTACTCTGGGTGCTAAAATATATCCAATATAGTTTTGGTTGAAATTCTTTTTGGCAAATGAAAAAAATCTTCAGTATTTATATTCTTTTGTCGTTGAGTACTTTCTAACATGCCCGCAGTTCATCATTAAATGGTGAATCGCAGTTTGAACAAAGAAATTGTATATATGTGCTTACACTGTACGTATATAGGTGGGCGCGTGGGTCATTACCTCTGTACGTGTATGTAGTGGGACATTGCCACTGTACGTGTATAGGTGGGCGGGTGGATCATTGACACTGTACGTGTATGGATGAGGGGGTGGGACATTACCACTGTACGTGTATGGGTGGGCGGGTGGATCATTACCACTGTACGTGTATGGGTGGGCGGGTGGATCATTACCACTTTACGTGTATGGGTGTGGATAACAAAGGTGGCTATGCCTCGAGTATCCTCCACTTGTCGTTAATGTTGGAACACAATGTACGCAACTCAGTTAGTTCTTTTACGGAAGTAGCGTTTCCTTTTAAAATCTGAGTCCTCATACAATAATCTTCATTGTTATGCTATCAGTATTATCCTAAATGGTTGTATTTAACAATATTTGGTAAACAAACTTTTTAAATCAAAATATTGTGCACGTTTAAGGAATATATATATATATATATATATATATATATATATATATATATATATATATATATATATATATATTATATATATATATATATATATGAAATACGCTTAGTAAAAATTAAATAAAATAACAAGGAATGGTAACTCTTTTACTTGCCAAAGTGGTTCTGTTCACAATTTTAGTTCATTTTATAGTTAGTTTTTGAAAGCAAAAATTACATTACAGTCTATAATATGGATGATTGTTAAAGGAGTTGGGAAAGTCTTGATCATTTTTCATGATAAAATACAATTTTAAATAAAGCTCGTATGAACATTTGTAATATTTTTACTAAACTATCGAAATGAGTAGTTTACTCACGTATGCTTCAAATATTCACATATATGTTGTGTATGCTAAATGTATTTGTAAGGCATGGTAAGCATGTAACGTAAAATCCTGTTGGCTATAAATATTAAACATTAACTACTTTTACAAATCAATGTTTGTAGATGGACTAAAGTTATTTAAATAGGTTAGAGTCAAAATACGAATGCAACTGTACAAAATAAGAATAAATTTAATAGGAAAATAAGTTTCTGAAATGGATTATATTGTAAGCTGATCTATTAATTATATACATTTTACTTAGATATCCCTATTTTTGATGGAGCTCCACCACACCCCTGTCAAGTTGTCAGCTATGGGTCTATTTACTATAGAGAAAGCAAGCTTCTCATCGGTAAGTAATTATAATAATGAACAGTTAAGGAAACTAGTGATCATTATTGACGTTGTTTATTTGTTAAGCTAAGCATGTAATTATAATGATAAAAGTAATAACAATATAAATACCGTTGCTAAACCTATATTTTGAAGCTTACGTAATTTTGTTATTATTTTTGGTTTTTTACTTTATAAATATTATGTGTAGCTGTGCCTTAAACTATTTTCCCTTATAAATGAAAAATAAAGACGATAACATTGCATGCTGATAACCAGTATTTCAGAAAATGTAATGTTTTTTAGTATAAATGTTTTATGATTTATACGTTAGTTTGGTTAAAGTGCTATTAAATATATTCTTCTCTTTCTTATAAATTTTAAAAAATACCAATAAAATATCCCTTTTTACAAGGCCTTCTGCCAGCAATGCAGGCACCATCGGGCAACAAATTCATTTGGTTGGAAACAAAACAATACTAAAATGAGTGTGAAAAATATAATATGTAAATGATTAAAAAAAATAATAACAATATATGGTAAAATATTAACTAAGTGGAGTGTATAATTTGTTTATAAAACGTTACAATAATAAACGAGAATTTTGGGGCCAGCCAGTGGCCTAGTGATCTAAGGCGTCAGGACTTTGAGCTTGGGTTAGAGATAGCCCTGGTTTGAATCCGGCTGGACTGGAAGATTTATCAGTAATATTCACCGTTTACTGTACTGGTTTGCCCCCTTACTCTGTCTGAATAAGTTCCTCGCACAATCAATAGTCTATGAGGAATGGGCAGAGTAAGCTTGAGATCGGCTTCTCCTTTATTAAAGAAAAGATATATATATATATATATTATCATTTATTTATTCTTATATTGCTTTAGTTATTTACATATGTTTCAAACTCTTTATAAAATGTTAAATTAAATATAAAATTGTAAATATAAAATACTTATTTTGTCAATAAACAATATAATATTTTAGTTTGAATCTGCTTGGCAACATTGCGTTTCAATTAGGGCCATATGTAATGGATTTCTTTTGTTTTGTGTTAGCCTTCCACTCCACTTACAATAGTTAAAAATAGCAAACTCAAAAATTAGATACAATATGATTTATTACATGAATATATATACACAAATGGTATTATAGTATAAATGGTGATATTTATAGTATTACAATGCCGCATTTAAAACATGTATTGAAACAAACTTCCCCTAGATATTGGCAGAGTGAGATTACTTATAATATATCATGGCTGCTCGTGCTGGAATCAGTTTATTTATGGGATTAGATAAATCATTTAGATAAAGAATGTGTTCTTGTTTATAATTATGATAAGTGAACAGAGAATGGCAAATATCTGATAAATGTTTGTAGTGTGTGATAATATTGGTTTGATGAAGCTGATCCTACCCAGTGGTTCTTCAAAAGTATATTTTATTACAAGTTTTCTGGATAACTTACTGATATTACTTGATTTAAATATTATAATTCACTGGTAAACAACGTTTTTAATTAATTCTTGGTGTAAAATCACTTTCACTATTTTATTTCATGAAAAACTTATCATACAGAATAATGGATTGCTTTTATCTCCACTGCTGGGGGTGAAGAGAGCGAGAGAGAGAGAGAGAGAGAGAGAGAGAGAGAGAGAGAGAGAGAGAGAGAGAGAGAGAGAGGGGGGAGAGAGAGAGAGAGAGAGAGAGAGAGAGAGAGAGAGAGAGAGAGAGAGAGAGAGAGAGAGAGAGAGAGAGAGAGAGAGAGAGAGAGAGAGAGAGAGAGAGAGAGAGAGAGAGAGAGAGAGAGAGAGAGAGAGAGAGAGAGAGAGAGAGAGAGAGAGAGAGAGAGAGAGAGAGAGAGAGAGAGAGTGAGAGAGAGAGAGAGAGAGAGAGAGAGAGAGAGAGAGAGAGAGAGAGAGAGAGAGAGAGAGAGAGAGAGAGAGAGACCTTATTCAAATTTCATTGTTGGAAAAGAATTTAATTGCACCATATGTGCTAATTTCATATTGGTAAATCACTTTAACAGTAGACTAGTTTCTCATTGATGGAGAATATTTGCCATTGAAATACGTCTTTTGAAAATAATTTTAAATTAATTTTGAATTATATTGTAATAAATTTTGAATTTCTTTAATGACTGAAATTAATATTCTTATTACAATAATAATTAAATAGGTATACATTTGTATTATTAAATTATCAGGTGATTTTATGTTATAGTCGAATCAAACACTTCAATTATTATAGTTTTTTTTTCATTTCGTAAGGTCTTTCGGTAACAAAGTTACCATCTTAAGGCATAAACTTTGTTACTGAAAGGCCTTACGAAATAAAAAGACTATAATTTCTCAAGTGTTTAATTCATCTATAAAATTATATTATAAATCTAGTAAGGAAAGAGCTTGAAAATGACATCAGGTGATGGTTTAGATATACAAAGGTTTATGTATTATTTATTTTATTTGAAACGAGTTGAACTGTCATAATTATTGTCTTGTTTAGTTTGTCATAATTATTGTTTATAAATTTGTGTTTGCCATTAATGGTGAAAGGCCTGGTAAAAAAGTATATTTTATTTGTATTTTTTTAATTTATAAAAAAGTGAACGATACAATTATTTACCAATGTCAACTCCTACTCAACTTTCTAACTATTAATTGTTATCTAATTCAGACAAATCGATATAGTCATGTGTTAAGTTATTTTAATTTGATACCGAGTGTACATTTTAATAATGTTAATACTAATGTTTGTTTGTTTGTTTTAGGGGTGTTTGGTCGTCATATCTTACTTGCTTGTTCTCATCCAGTTCACTTGAGTCTGTATATGTTTCATCATAACCCAGTATTAAATTAGCACTGTAGTGTGTTAAGTGTTGTGAATTGACTCGAATTCAGCGTGAAATGTTTAAGATTTCCTTTATGTGTTTGTGAAAAAAAACCTTAAAATAAATATTTCACTGTCTGATTTTATGTAGAGCCTAATAGTAATTTGATTTATTTAAATTATTAAACAGAAATAATTTATTTTTTTAAATATGGAGCTGAAAATGTAAATGTTTTAAAAATGTGATAAATTGTAACGAAGATCTATTATGTAATAAAATTAGCTCATTGCAATTGGTTATTAATCCCAAACTAATAAATTACTAAGCTATTGACTGATAAGTATACTTCTCTGAAGTAAGTTGTCGGGAGCTTTGCCTAAATAGTACGTAGTAGTCTGAATACCACGCACATCCCTACTTTATGGTTGAGGTTGCACGTACAAAGGGTCAAGTAACATATAGTGAAGAAAACCTTCCTTACGTTCTACTTCATTTTTCAAACAATTTGTTAAAAATGGTGATAAGAATTTCGAAATCGAAAATATTTTATACTCAAAATAAGCAAATTATTTTACAGCCAACAAATTCAGTTGTTAATGTGGCTCTCGTGGAATAATCGTTCTTAGCCGAGTTGTACTGAACTGGCTATATACAGATGTCACTACAGACGTATTAACAGTCACGTGATTGTGAAGGACTACTCGAAACAATCAACACCACTTCAGACACCCACGTGAAACTGTTAATGGAAAGGATACAGCTAACTCATAGTAAGTGAATCGGTTCTAGAAATTTTTGGTGCATTGGATTTAGTTTTATAGCGATAGTTTGTTTTAGAATCATATGACAGTTAGAAATGCATTTCAAAGGTATAAAATTAAAAAATATTATTGTAACTAGTAGCACTGTAACACATTTTTATATTTCTCTACAGTACAAGTTAACGTCATACAACAAAAATTTATTTGTCAATTATTTACAAATTAAAAATATTTTAGTAAATATGTTTAAAACAATCAATATGATTTATACGTTTTTAAAGTTGTAATTTAAAAGAAGAAAACAGATGAAGTTTGATTTGTAGATGTTTATAAGGTCATAATGTACAGATAAAAATCACCCTACAGTGAGCTGTAAATTTGTTCAAATAAAACGGTTCTAAGAGAGTTAAGAACTTTGAGAAGTTCATACATCGTTCCTGAGAACTTGTGAACTTTGATTTCAAAACTTTACTGACAAAACTCTGTAAGTTGACATGGTCTCTGATTATAGAGCATTAGAGTTTATACCGTAACATTAAGCACTTTTGGCCAAATGTTAGCCTATGCCTTTAAATAAATTAAAACTAAGTATTTATGAATAAAGTATATAAGTGAAAGTTAAAAGTTCGACGTAAGTAATGTTATTTCAGTGGATATAATGTTTTTGTACGAAAAAATATTTTTAGATTAGTATTTTTATATTTCCTGTTAGGTACATAAATCGTCTGATTAGTAGTGATATGTATTATGTTTATAATGTTCAGACTTGTGTAATCTTCTAGCAAGGTCATTTTTTCAAATTATACCGTTTACCCTAATTGCAAAGTTTTTACTAATATTTTTAGAGGAACTAAGCTAAAAATACTCTAGAAATATAGAAACACCTGAGAAATATTATATTATTGAAATATGTGACCGTATACGCTAATATTATTATTTTATCTGCATATAAATTAAAATTCGACAACGAATAATGTTATGCAAATCATTTAATTGCATAGATAATTTTTATTTCTGGTTACACCGATTATTTAGGTCTATGGAGCACAAAAATAATACTGGGGCCACTCACTGCGTGTATATTTATATACTGAGGGATAAATACTTTGACATCTATGTACTTGGGTTTACTAAATCCATTTATTGTCAAATTAAATTTTGATTAAATAAGATAACATTTAGTTTTTTAATTAGCATAATACATGTTGGTATATATACAGTACAAGTAAACGTCACACAACACAAATTTATTACAATATAAGCACAAAATGAACAAATATATTACAGTACAAGTACAAAATGCACGAATATTATGGTGATCGATTTCGATGAACCACGCTCACCTTCCTCAGATCAGAGGGATTCACAAAAGAATGGAAAATAGTGTTCAACAACTCAATTTATAAGCCTATGATCACATGACCCCATTGGTTGGAGTCGTCAAAATGGTGGCTGCTGCGATACTGTTGGTTAATCCGTATTGGCTGTTTCTTCTGATCTTTTAGTCACTGAAAAACATTATTAAAAACTATTTCGGAATAAAAATTAACCTGTTAATTCATTAATTTATCACTATCTTTAAATTTTTCATTAAAAATAAATAACTCTTTCCAATCATTCATAATACGACCCTTCTTACAAACTTTGAAAATATTCACATTTTCATCTATTTTATTCAGACTACAATTCAGAATTTAGCTACATTAAGTCTTTCAGATTTCTTGTTTTTAAAAGCAGAGACGTGGGTTTTATATATATATTGTTAAATTATACAATCTGACTTATATAAAACATATTACAGTCATTACAGTTAATTCTATACATTTCTAAATTATTGTATTTAACTTCACTTTCAATATTTGGCTGTAGTATCGATTGTTGGACATAGTATTACAAGTCTTAAAAGATACTGATAAATTGAATTTCTTAAATCTATTATGAAATTTTTTGTAAACGGTCCATTGTAATGGAGGGATACATACATATATACATATATTCATTATCGGACTTTTATTTTTTTAAAGTAGTTCATTTATCGTCTCGAATCTTATTTTCTATTTTCTTCCTTATTCTACTTTTAATTTCATCAATGATTGGTGTCTTGTATCCATTTTCAATAGCTATTGATTTTATTAAATTTATTTCATGTTTTATTTGGCAATTTTATTCCTGTTTTAATGATTCCATCCAATGGGGGTCTATAAATTGAGTTGTTGAAAACCATTTTCCATTCTTTTGTGAATCCCTCCTGTCTGAGGAAGGTGAGCGTGGTTCACTGAAATCGATCACCATAATATTTGTGCATTTTGTACTTGTATTGTAATATAATTGTGCATTTTGTGCTTATATTATTTTAAATTTGTGTTCTGTGACGTTTACTTGTACTGTAGATAACATTTGTAGTAAAACAATTAAGTCAAATTAAATTACCTTTTAATATTTAAAATTTAAACATCGCATTCACTAACAGTGACAGAGTAGTTATGTAAAGGAAAATTTATTTATTCATAAATTTATGTATTTAAATTTGTTAAAATCACTTCTCGTCAACTATAGTTGATCTGGTAGGATATCAACTATAGTTAACAGGTTAAGAAAATTAAATGTTATTTTACTATCTAAAGGAAACCAGTAAATTAAAATGTAGGATTTCAGTTTTAAAAAACTTTCCAAATACATAAATATATGGAAATATCGTCACTATTTTTAGTAATAAAATTAAATTTGTATTATGTTTGAATGTGCACTATTTAATTTTATAAAAATATATATTTGAAATAAAAATTTAAAGTTTGTCTCTTATTTCCTTTGGAGTTTATTTTTTAATGTCTATTAAAATAACTCTGTAGGTTAAGACGTGATTTTTTTAAATATCATAAACAATGTTGAAATATTCCTTGAACATTTAAAAAATATTAAAATGTATACCCATCTAATAAACTTGTCACTGTTTTATAAAAATAGTGAACTAATACTTATTAGTATTGGTCATGACACATATTTTTATGTTACTAACTATGTTACATATATCAATATTTTAAGTCAAAAACATCATAGTATTATTAAAAAATCATTATTTTATTATTTTTGTTAATTTTAAGCTATATATTAATTGTATAATTGATTATACTTATTGAAATGTTATCAAACTTAATCAATCTAAGGAAACTAGACTAATTTACCACTAATTTATTAGTAATTCTATTTCGTGAATAACTTCCATACATTTAATTTCCATACATGCTTTTTCATATAGGTCAGCATAATATACACTATTAATTAGAATTGTTTAATATTGTATATATTATATTACGTCTATTTACGTGTATGGGTACGTGGGTTGATCAAAACCACACTGTACGTGTGTGGTTGGTGGGATAAAGCCAAGCACATAGATGTTTAGAGACTTGTAAACGTATAATATTGTAAGCTAATTATAATAAACTGTAATTACATAAAATATTTAAGAACTATTATTTTGTAAACTTTTCCATTTACGTTAAATTTGTCATAACATATCAATTAATTGCAGTCCAATATAATTACTTATATAATTGTACAGCCCATTTATGTATTACGAAAAATAATAAAGTTGGGTTTAAAATTATCATTAAATGTGAGGTAACAAGGAAATGTTACTAAACCGTGCTTAAGGTTGAAGACAAACAATCTTGAGTTGAAAGTTGTGAGTGGAGCTTTATAAAATCAAGCTAGAAGATTTAAGTAACAACGTGAAAACTTGTTGAAGCCTTAACACTCTTAGATTCTCTGTTTACCAGCAAACTTTGAAACTCAGCTGTTTAGGTTTATTTTATTTAACAGGACAATTCTTTTTGTTAAAACATTTTATATTTCGGAAATGTTTCTTATACAGTTGTAATGCAAGCATTTACCCTTATGAATGTGACTGGACTATCAAACGTACGTCGCGAAATATATGTACTATATTTTGATCTTGATGTTTAAAAACTTTAAAATTATATTTGTAATAAAGATTGTTATTACAGTATATACTGTCATTATTTTATCATTAATAAATATATGTATGTCTATAGTTAATAACACTTTTTTCAAATTATTATGTACTAAATAAACAAAAATAGGAACATTCTTATTTAATATGATAACAATAAATCGCAATTATTTTAATGTATTTTATAACAACTATAGTTGTAGATAGTAATATAATTCAATTTTGCCAGTACCTTTTGGATACTCAGTTATGATGGACTCAACGTAATATTTCATTAAATGTTTGATATCTTTCAAATTCAGAAAATATATATATTTCACGTGTTTGATAAAAAAACTTTGGATTTCTATCTCATTTATCTCCTTGACAAATTGGCTTACCACATACCTTTCTATTGTAGCAACAAGAGCAGCACTCATCGTGTAATATCATATTACCACTTGACATCCTTTACACATTTATCTCGTAAAAACAAGGACACCACTCAACGTATAATATACCTCCTCGGCCACTTGACATATCTTATACATTTCTCTTGTAAAAACAAGGGCACCACTCAACGTATAATATATCTCCTTGGCCACTTGACATGCCTTACACATTTCTCTCGTATCAATGAGAGCATTACTCAACGTATGATTATTATACCTCCTCAACTACTTGATTTTCTTTATAAATTTCTCTTGTTACTGCTAAACACTAACTCATTTACGTATTTTAATCGTACTTAATTAACCTTTTAGTTAAATTAAAAACTGTTCTTGAAAAAAAAAACTTGTATATCTATATTGTTTTATAGTATTATTTATTTCAGTATATTTCCCTGTATTGGTTGAAAAAAGGTACATTGCTGAATAGTTTTAGCATATTAGGTCTCTCTTATTTAGGATCTCTTATTTAGGATATTAGATTACTAAAACCTGACTTTTATTAAAAATATTTAATCGTTTTATACTAAGTAAGCCAAAATAATGTTTTGTGAAGGAAATTTTAAAAGGATGAGCTCTGATATCTTTAATTTTTAAAATTTACTGATACCCCTAAATGAGTATTAATAATTTATGATGATTTTTGTATTATTGGAATTAGATATATGAGCATTTCATTGCTGATTGCAGCTGTTAACATATTATATGTAATATGTTTGAATAAAAGACTATCAATCAAATTCTTCCGCCTAGTTAAAGTTTTATACAATAAAATGTGAATGTTAGGCTTAGTATTGTTAAACTTTTACATTATTATTCACAAATAATAATTTATTTATATCATATTTCATGATTTAACCATGACGCACTTTCAGATATGCACCTGTGTGTTAAAATTTGTTATAACTTTATTGGACTATTTTTACGTGACGATGATGTAAAATAAACCTTAAATAGGGCTTCAATTATGATTAAATTCTTTCCATGTTTTTATTTGATTATGCTGTTCGATTCACAACAATGCTAAATTAGTTGTTTAATAGTGTTTAGAGCAGTATTCTGTTATTTTGTGTCATACCATATTCTTATAGTTATATTTGGTTGTTCACTTTTGGTATGCATTGAGTCATTTTTTAAGGCCTTTTGA